>JAGDQP010012975.1:20956-48961 GCA_022664845.1 Lepisma saccharinum | reverse complement strand
AATTCGATTTTATAGATGTTATAATTTGTGTCCCGTTTGCCATTTCACAAAACTTCATTTTGTGCTCAGCTGGCAACACTGCATTACATATGACGTTATTGAGCACGTCTGTGGGTACACTGTTTGCTTACTATACTGTTGTGCAAGTCTCATTTTGATTACTTTAATCATTTTGAAGTTATTTCTGTGTCAATGTATCTTTTGCATTGCTATCTCCACATGATTCTCAATCCTTCCTTGCTCTGTATCTCCTGTGTTTCTGGGTGTCGGCACGTAAAACTTTGGATTTCTCACTTTGTTTCACTCCTCTATCGATTGCGCACTGTTTGATTGGGCAATGCTACTATCAATATAAGATGTTCCCTTGTGAGTCTTAGATGCCTGAAAGTCATAGGGGTTCAAGTTCGAACCTCACGGGCGACCATCCTGACAGATTTTCCAGGGTTTCCCTGTTTACTAAGCGAATACCGGAATGACACGTAAGTAAGATCCTGACTACTACCTTTCCCATTCTTTCCTTTACCATATGCCGGTCCGATTGAAAGATGCTTAAAGTTATACTTCAATCCAAAACAACAAGAGGCAATCCAACGCGATATTTTAAGAAAAACCAGCAATACATCAGATCATTTAATATAGTATTTTTCTATCTTATACACAAGAGCAGAAGAGAATGGACCGCACCACATTCAGCGTTTACTAAGAATAGTGCTTTAACAAAACTTCTTTTGATTTTGAAACTATCATTCCCAACAACGCAAGAAGACGCTTACCTAAAATAAATGGTTTCTTCCCCTGTAAATTTTCTTGTTTTAAGAAAACAATATTGATGCACTTAACAACAGAATCTTATTTTGAACAGATCTACAAAATACCACGAAAGAATAAACAATCAATGAAAGGAATGACTAACTCCATTGATACAATGGAACGAACAACGGATGACAGGATGCTAATCGCGCGGGACTACCCTCCCAACACCACCGGTTTCCACGCCAGATCACTTCTTCCCTGCTTCCTCGTTTTTATTCTCAATTACTTTATTCATCCGTCAATTCATAGGTGGCACTAGTTTTTGCATGAACAATTGAACGCTAAAGGCCACGAAGGATGGATGGGATGTATCCTTGGGCGAAGGAGGCAAAAAAGGGCACAAGGAAAAGAGAAGACGTTATATGAACAGTGCTTAAGATGGCCGACCTTCCGGTAGGAAAGGAAATAGGAGATGAAGGGGGCAACCGAATCCACTTGCTATCTCATTTCTCCACTTGTGACTTGAAACAGGATAAAAACCCGAGGCTGAGCCATTCTCGCGCATGTGCATTACTCTTTAAAGGTAAATATTACTTCCATTTGCCAATTTAGCGTATTTGTAGCATCTCGGAAAGCTAATCCAAGGAACACAGGTTCGAACCCCGGTGTAGTTTTTTATTAATAAAATTAGTGAACAAACGCATGTGGAGGTTAGATAAGTCAGGTTCGATCTTTTTTTATTGTATACGCGATTAACTTGTGTTTTCACAAGGTGTCATTCCTGTCGCTAGTCACAAGTCTTTCTCCTACCTCCTTCGAGTAGTAAGTATTGTAGGCACCTTCGTTTTGTCATGTCGAATGAAATGGTTTCGAACATCCTTCGACGTCTGTTGATAAATATGAGAAGATATCCTAACTTCCGCCATTATGTTCACACGTCAATTGGTACTGTAAAGATGAGGAAAAAATGCCACATTTATTCCCCATTGTAAGAATTACAGGATGCATAACAATAAATTAGTTTGTGATTCCAAAAACACATTAAGTTGGAATGTCGCGTGCTATGTCCGCCAGAATTTTTAATTTGAGTGAATGTGAAATCAAAACTCGGTGAGTGTGTATTTAGTTTTACACGATTTCTTTGCTCTATTTAACGTAAAACATCTAATGCTTCTGTAAAGTTGGACAGGTGGAGTCTCCCTATCGGGGTTCTGGCGGAATAGCTACAACGTTCCTTCACATGTAGAAAGCAATCCATCCCTGTGTGTTGCGTTTAAAATAAAACTGATGTTACGATAGTCTCACTTATATTAAAGTGACTTTATATTTCGCGTGTATTATGTAC
Source organism: Lepisma saccharinum (assembly GCA_022664845.1). Lineage (NCBI taxonomy): Eukaryota > Metazoa > Arthropoda > Insecta > Zygentoma > Lepismatidae > Lepisma > Lepisma saccharinum. The sequence continues at coordinate 46,863 of JAGDQP010012975.1, read as the reverse complement.
AAAGGCACAAGTGACCTTTCAATATTTCTGTATTAGCGAGAAAGAAAATCAAATAACAATGATGCGCTGTGTGTTATAAACTGTGTACAATGGTGCATCTCTACTTTGTATTTATCTCGCGAAGCTTGAAATATCACGCTGGCATTAATATCACGTGGCCCGCAGCTCCGGCCAGGTATTGAATATTTACCAATAAGTGTCGCAGATATCTACCGACAACCAGCAATCCATAAAGTATTAAGAAAAGCTATGTTATTATTATTTCGTTAAATACGCACTCGAGTTGATCAACACACAATAAACACATGCGGAAGAATACTTATGGTGACACTTCGTATCAGGATTCGCTTTGTTATAAGTTACAAAGAAGGATCCTAAAGCTAGTAGTTGCTGGTAAGTTTCAACATACTACCTAAATGAATATAAATACAAAGATTTTATATCTGGTTAGGTGGATATTCAGAATCAACAACCGGTGATAAAATACTCACGCACCAGGGAAGATCCCCGGCAACCCACCGGCAAATCGAACAGTTTTGTGTTATGAATGAACGTCATATGAATGTTATGAATGAACGCCAAGAAAACACTGACGATATATTGAGAGAGCGAAGTGGAGTTAGTTAAAGTCAGGTTAGATATTTTTAGTAAACGTGATGTACATGATGTTTAAAAGACACTGCATGTGCTTGCCCCCAATGCGCAAGATGCTAAATAGTCTCTGGTTTCTCTCTCGCCTTTTCAATTTTATTTCACCCGGTACATGTTATAAGTCTCCTGTAAATTTCATATGTTTTTCGGGCAAAAATTAAAGCAAACCAATTTCTTTTTTGTGATAATCCAACCTTCAGGTATGTTTGAATTTTCTTCAAGCCGAATTTGCATATAATTTCCATGAAGTTTGTAACATTACTTTGGTTGCGGCTCATACTATGAATGTGTTCAGTGCAGCTCAATAGTTCTCATTACTGTGCTTACAATTGCCCTATGATTATATACACTGTTAAAATCATTTAATAAATACTTCTTGTACTCTACATCGTGCTACTGATTGTCCTAATTGTAGTGTATTTTTCAGATTTTATAATTTGTCGATGAAAAATGGCTACTTGTTTTACCTTCCTATAGAAAGTCTTTATAGGATGACTCCCTCTATAAGGTTCTGAATGAAAACACTTACGATACCCTGAGGAGTTTCATTAAAAGATCTAGTGATCAAGGTTTATGATTGGTTTAAATGCATGCTTTTTATTGGGTTATGAAAACGAGACCGGTGGTGAAAGGGGGCATAAGCCACGTCGTGCTTTATGCACCAGTTCGCTTGAAATTTTTGATATAACGGGTCACCGATATCCGTTTGTGCTTCGAAAGGTCAATTCGTGTATAAGAATTGTAACATTTCACGGGAAAAAGAATGTCTAATTCGTTAAAAGTGAGTTAATTCTTGTAATTGAAACTGCGTCAGAAGAATTAGTGTTGAAATTAAACTAAGGTTTAATTCAAAGTATATAACCATGAATTAGTGAAAAGTAGTTCCTTTAGGCAAGTGTACCAGTGAAAAGTGTGAAATGAGGAAAGAGAAGGATAATTCTTATGTTTAAAATCTGGAAATAGAAACTGGAAGTTCTCTTAATAGTTCTCTGAATATAACCAATGATATACCAAAGCCTATTGAGGAAAGCTACAGTATCCTTTATTATCTGATGCAATCGTATCCTTTGATTTCTAAAGTGAATTTGTGTTTTGAAATTATCTGGAATGTTTTAGAAATATGATTAATGGGAAAAAGAAACTGTAGAGTAAAAGTTTCATTATTCTCAAAAGAATAAGGTATGTATTATGTTCATGTTTGTTTGTTATACTCAAAGTAGTTTGGATTTTGTCCTGATCAAACATTTTCTTATTTTGCGTTAAATCCAGTATAACGAGAAATCTGGGTGTCAAAATAATGAAAATTCAAACATAATACTCTTCCTTCTTCAGAACACTAGGTATTACAATTTTCAGGATATTATATTGATTTATGATTTGTTTTTGTTACTGACATTAAACAGGAATATAATTGTCATTTCTTGTTATAAATTCCAAAACGAAAGAAAATAAACTTTAAAATCTTAAGAAATAAATTTTTCATAAATTTAAATATTTCTTATATTTTCTTTAAAACATTCCTTAAGAGACACCCTGTAGAAATAAGTTTTTGGAATTACAATTTTCCTAAGGTTCTTCCAGAGAGGTAAGAATTTGGAGACTATTATATCAGGTAATTGGTTGCTTATTTTCCAATTATCCCCCGGAATATATGGTAAGTTTATTTACTGGAGAAAGACAGCACACATTGCATAATCTTCAAATATATTGTATAGTAAAACACTCAGAGATTCGGGATGTAGACAACTGCATTCCAACTGCGTTTTCTATACACATACATATCAGGCGCTTATTATACGTAAGGACTTGAGAAAGTATATCAGGCTGAACAGCCCGACTGGTTCCTTCAAACCCACTTTGACATAATAATGCAAAAATCTGCAATGCAATGATGCAAATGCAATAATCAAGGTACGGTATCTAGTCATTGCCAGGTGAGCGTGAAGTGATAATTAAATGGATATTCTGCAGTGAATGATAGAAACATGGATTCTGTCAGATCCTTACATTGGTGGTGTAATCCCCGAATTCTAAAGTACTCAGCCCCAATTTAATTTTTATTGGAAGTGTAGATTATATAAAATCTGGAACAATTCAACTTACGTCTCTCCAATTTTCGCTTTACTTACCCAAACCAAACATTCTGACAGAATCCTTCGATAGAAATGTTTCATGACTTCTTATTTAGGGGTGTGAAATCTATAAGCTGAACTAAAATTAAATCGAATATAGTAGGGTGAGATGCAAATGTTATAAAAAGGCTAGATGCATTTATTTCAAAATTTCAGTCGCTAGACAAAAAAGATATGTATGCAATTTATTTGCTTTCATTAAAGTACTGTCCAATAACCACTATATTAATATACTTCGAATGGTAACATTTTTACCTAGGTTTCTTTGGGCGAAACAGGTGGTAACAAGCTACTGTCATTTCTCGCTGGGTCTTCCGGGTAAAAAAATGGCCGAACTTCCGGAAAGGCATCTTCAATGGAATCTTCATAAAAGGTGCTATAAAAGGACCTTCGCGACTCTTCCTTTAGGTTTCGAACGACCTTCAATATGACGGCGACGAAGGAATGGGTGGTGATTTCGGATGCCCCAGAAGAGTGTGTTTAGGATGCACCCTATGAGTACCTGGCAGGTGTAATTGATTAAAAAAAACAACTGAACATCACGTTCCGCACAATAGCATATTTAAAATATTTCAATCTTCCTCAGCTAGCTCTTCATCTATCCTTTGCTTCCACACACCCAGGCATAGGACAACCAATAAGACGCAAGTAAATCCCAATTCACCGGGCAAGATTAATCGAAAACCGGCGTCAAGTTGACCTAGCTTAATTGTATCGGGCCACAACTTTTCACTCGTCAGTTTGCAATGTATTCTGAAAGTTTGAACCAAAGATGATAATAAGAAGTGAATGCTAGAATTTCTCATGTATACTTCGATAGTAGCGACAGTTACGGCCAGTCCTGGCGCCTTCAGTTTCTAATTCTGGCCGACCAACTGTCATTCTTTATCTATGTAACTGAACAAAGAAGAAGAAGAAAAACTCTTTTACCTCGTACAGACGAAAATGGATATAAAATCAAGAGAAAAGAAAACATAGATTTAGAAGGTAAAGAAAGAGCAATCTATTTCTAAAGAATAAAAAGTCTATAAACCTAAATATAAAAGATAAACAATGTTTAATTTATTAAACATATTTTATGAAACACGACTATTATGGTCGAAAACTTCATTGTCATCTTAGGTAATTAAAATTAATAATATCCCGCTAATGGCATTTCTTGGCGGTATCACGTGATTTTAGACTTGTGCTGCCATCTGACGAGTAGTCCGGAGGACGGGAATTTTTGTATACTATGCACACTATAGCAAGATTCACGTCTAATTATTATCTTTGTTAAAACTCTGTATTATTGAATTTGTGGAAGCAGAATTGAAATTTTCTGCACGGATAAAGCACAGTGTCGGACCATCTAGTGTTGGAAATCGGCGGTTTATAATCTGCTTAAACCAGCTGTCGTCGGGCAGTTTAATTGCCCAATGTCAACAGTTCACTTGTGCGGCGCTGATTGTCGTCGCTTGCCATCGTCCGCTTGTCGAAGAATAACAAGCGTCGAAACTACAGTAGCCCCCAAATAGAGTAATCCTTGAGGATGTTATAATTTAGGAATTTTCCATAGTAGACAAAGGTAGCCGCAACTGAAAACAGTTACAAAAACAAAAAAATGAAAGGGAGAGATTAAACAGATACCAAATGCTAGCGACACTTTCAATCCATTTCTTCATTTTTTCATTGAATTTTGAACGTAAAAACATGTTTTTTTATTCTTCTATGCGTATCTAATTTGTTTTACATAACTATCTATTTTTTTCTTTTCTTTTGTTAGCTCTACAGACATCTAGGCGTATTTCAATCTCTGCCATACAGTTCCAGATTGAAAGTTCCAGAACTGCTAGTTGTCTGGCTGTGCATAACGTTCCGAGAACTGCTTGAAGTTTTAATGTAGACAGGATGTTTTTGCTTTACGTGGATGACTAGAATGTTTCTCCTTTCAAGAATGACTATCAAATTATGTTTCTCTTTTGATAAGTCTGTAGACAGGGAGATTCAATCATACTGCCATACATGGATTTAGATACGGCAGACGGATCGACTGGTCCAATACAATTAAGATGGGTCAACTTGACGCCGTTCTTCGATTAATCTTGCCTGGTGAATTGGGATTTACTTGCATCTTATTGGTTGTCCTATGCCAGGGTGTGTGGAAGCAAAGAATGTATGAAGATCTAGCTAAGGAACAGAGTAGGAAGATTGGAATAGTTTTAATAAGGTATTGTACGGAACGTCGTGATGTTCAGTTGTTTTTTTTAATCAATTTCACCTTCCAGGTGAACATGGCTTGTGCTGGCTTCAATTTCGGGTCACTAGAAGTAGATCCGTCTCCCGTATCGAGATTCATGACTGCCATACACGATTAAAGGCTTCAGAAACGAAGGATGTGATAATTATCTGTGCTTCGAGTTTTAATGTGTATATGATGCCTTACCTCTTTACGAAGACCTAGGAGGATTTCCTTTGAAGCATGGTTATCATAGGATGTTTTTTTTCTTTGATAGTTCAGGAAACATATACGATTGAAAGCTTCAGAAGTGAATTATCTATTAGTTATTTAGCTGTGCGTGACGTTTTAATGTGTACAGCACATTTTTCCTTTCAGAAATAGCAATAGAAATAGCTCTTTTTATAGCTCTGTAGATAGACGTGTTTCAATTTCTGCCATACACTATTAAAGCTTCAGAAGTGTAGAATATGCTAGTTATCTGGCCAGATAACACCTTTTCCCACGTCCCCTCCTTGCCGAATATTACGTGGAAAAAGTTTAAAAAAAATCCTACGTTAATTAGTGCTTGTCGCATCCCTTTATTAACTTTTGTTGCCAGCGTATGACTCTTTAAAAATCTCACCACCAATTTACGGTTACACTGTAATGCATTTGAATGGAATCAAATCTCATCGTAAAATGCAACAAGTCGAATAGACAGAATAAAATGAAAATCTGGATATTCGTTCAGGGAGATAATACGTATTTGCATATAATTACTTCAGATTCGTACTCATGACTGTCAGTTGAAGCCTATGTCAATCCAGTCTCAGTCACATTATCAGTTAAATACACACCGAAACGTGCGAAAGTGGAAAATTTATCTTTCATCATTATCCCGATCATTGGTTCCAAAAGATAATAAAAACAATTGAATCGCTGTCAGCTTCTGTACATTGCGGAAAGAGGGCAGCAGGGAGTGAAGTGTATTTGGAACCGCTACGCCACCAGATTCACTCCATGTATATACATATCTTGCAGTCTGTAATGTTGAACACCACAAAATATAGTATCTTCATGACGGTGGTTGGAAAAGGATAGTGGTAGGGAGATGTGAATGTCATTTGTTGACAGTGACACATTACGTACACCAGATACTGTGTTATTAGCTCTAAAATTGAGATCGCCTCAAACAGGTGGTTTTGCAACAGATATTCCTGATTCATAATGCGGGTTATCTTCTATACTCTTGTGTTAATTCAATTAATTAATGTCATGGGAAAGTGGCTTAATATGACACGTGTGTTTCGTCATCAATAATAAATACTTACCTTGAAAAAATAACTAATTAAAAAAAAACTTTGCAGCTGGTTTCTGCATTCTTATCGAAATTTGCTTAAGATATTTATTCATTACTTTCACAAGACTAAATGACCAAGAGATCAAGGGTACAGTACAACTCGTTGGTAGAGCTTTGGCTTACCAGTCGGAAGGTCATGGGAACGATCTAAGCAGCCTCCATCCTGACTGAGGTCTTTTACAGGGTTTTTCCTGAGTAACACAGGATAAATGCCACGATCTTTCAGACTAGGTATTGGCCAACTTTTTTTTTTCAGAGATTGGACGACAAAGACTATAATAATAAAACTCAAGTTCAACTCAGAAAGTCGCGTTAAAGTTTAATAAAGGAATAGTTCAAAGCTCACTCTATCAAAAACGGTAGGTCCCGTTCTCAGAAGATCACCAGCTTGTTTACAACGCCTAATAATAACTCAATCAGTCTTTGTTTAAATTGCAATTCTTTTCACGCTTTGAAAGTAACTTTGTCACAATTAAAATGAATCCAGTTCTGATAACTTCTAACGTCTAAAAGCGCAAAGGGTAAACTTTTTATCGGACGCAAGATAATCATTCTCTGTTAATCGCTGTTGACAGCCAAAGCAGGTAGAAACTGTCTTCATATTAAGGATCTTCGATTTACCTTGCAACTTTCAATCTGGTGAGGTTGCAACATTTTCTTATATAATTTTTCTACTATTTGCACTCCATCTGTATGGTGTACTAGTGCCTTGACGGAAGTAGATATATGGAAACTTACCTCAGACTGGGGGTTCAGTGACCCTTCCATTTACACGGCCGTTTCCGATATCGTGACGCTATAGCTTCTCCCTGTTTTGTTTTTCACTGTGACTTACAGGAAGACGTTCGAGGACAACCATTATGGCTGCAAGAACCTGCTGAAAAAGGTTGTGGGAATGAGCAACATCCTGCAGAAGAAGTAATGACGCGTTACAACGATGTGAATCATGACGTGAACTTAATTTATCTATAGCCATTTGGCATCCTTGACTCAGGCTGAGATAGGGTTAGTTAAAAGATTAGGGAGGTATCGTCCAGGGCCTTATTTAAGGTATCATCCCAGCATTTGTGGGGTGAAACTGAGATTTTTTTTTTAGAATCTCAGTCAGGATAGTCGGTCGCGTGGTTCGAACACACGTGCCTTTGCATTACTGATCCGAAGTTCACGACGTTACCGCCTGGACCACGAGTGTCGGGTAATAATGACGTGAGGATGATCTAATGCCGTTGTTGCGAAATATGGTACCACGTCAACTGTGTTGGCATGGCAATAGAAGATTGATTCAAAAGTATCGTCTATAAGGCAGGCTTGTGCCTATATTTCAATTCAGCGAGCTCCAGCTACTCGACCATTTTCATTCTCATGATATCACAAGCTTTTAGCGTTCTATTTTACTACTATGAGCATTTCTGTGAAATTAGACATATCCCTGCCGATACACTGTTAAAATAATATTCAGGAATGAAGCAACCTGGCTCTGTTAACTACGGAAATACTTTAACACTAAAAACCTGAAAGCCATCTTTCAATAACACCTGTTTTCTTGCAAAGACAACCGTAGTCGCTATAACTACTGCTATATTTGTGAAAATTGAACGACTCGTTCCAAGCAGAAATTATTAACCTCAGAATTTGACGACAGAGCGATCTGTTATCGCTACTGTAAACTAGAGTGGATCGCGTATAAACTAAGAAACACCTAACCTGACTTTTCTAATCTAACATAACCAATGGTTAGTGAACTTTATAAAATTTGATCATGCGTATATGTATAAAAAACAAAACAAAAGAAGTTAGGCTACCGGATTAGCTATCCGATATGGTAGCCACAACACTAAAGCGCCAACTTCCCACCATCTTTATGGAGCAGTGCTTCACGACATGCTAATGAATCAAAACACGTCGCGTGTCACTTGGTCTGATAGCTTCTACTCTAAATGAGTCCTGAAATTAGTAAACTACTGTTGCTTTTGTGACACTCAGTGATTCCGCCAGACTATCCTGTGAGGGGCGTTACCCCCAAATTGTCGAAGGCACCCCCTGAACTTAATTTTTTTACGGTAAAAAAATCTATAGAAACTGTGCAAATCTCCATTTACATCTTAGAAATTTTCACTTTACACCTTCCCAAACTGAAAATACTGGTGGAATCCCTCGTAATACCGCTGTATTTACTTAAGTCGATGAAATGGTAACCAATACACTTTCTGTTAAACTTGTTGAACCACTGTAAAGAGTTCAAGTTTCTGGTTTCAGTGATATCAATGTCTCAAAATAGAAAAAAAAAATGTGACTACTGTTGTTTCTGTATTTATTTTAAAACAAAACTACAATTAAACACAGAAAATTATAACAAGCCGCCGTAGCTCAGAGCGTTGGCGTGGCATTTGGGAGGTAGAGGGTTCGATCCCAGTGGCCGATCATCCTGACAGGTTTTTCCAGGGTTTTTCCTCAGTCTCACCAGGCAAATGCCGGGATGGCACCTTAAAAATAGGCCATGGCCGACACTTTACCGGATCCTTTCCCCCTCACCATTCCCGGTCTCAGCCTTAGATGCCTAAAGGTCATGAATAAACTTCCGAATTCAAACAGAAAATGATCTAAAACTTAGTAAATGTTAATGCAACTGTTTGGGAATTGTGTAATCACTCAGTTAGATGTTATACTAAAAAATAGCACCGTATGCCAGTTACATACCTGTTAAGATTAGAAGAGTTTGAGAATGATAGCTTTGTTGGCCTAAGACTGTCTCTTTCCGTAACACTACCGTTTAGACACTATAAAGATAACTTCTTCACTCCTAATGGCTTACTGTCGTCGGCTTCTGGCTGGGTAAAGTCCTCCATGATTGCCCTTTCCTGTCCGTCAATGGCTAGTCTGTGACATATTTCGTTCAGGGTTAAATTCTTATAATGTATTGGATATATTGAAAACAAGGTTATAGAAATATTCAATAACGCCTGTTGCATTTCATGATTCATTGATTTACCTTGAATAGAAAGAAAGGACTTGTTGCATTTTATGTATGTGTGTGTGTCAGTAACTTTCCATTGCACTTCCGTTTATCGCTATAAGAAAATATGTTTGTTTCATTTATTGAATAAAAATATACAATAATTTTGAAACTTAAATCTTTTACATTCACCTTTGTGGGATAGAAAAAAAAATATGGCTTAACATTTATGTTAAGTAGCATTTTTTGCAAAATAAGATCAACATATATGGAACATCCTGTATATAATTTGTGCCGAAAATGATATTCGTATATTGAGCTTAAAAGGTTAAGTTAGGCAAATGGTTATATCAAATGATTATAGGATGCACCTGTTACTGTCTTTTTTCGCATATGCTGTCCATAAAAGTTCTTTCTCTTCTGGGGTGTGCCAATTCAAGAATTTATAAAGTATATGAGAGAGCGCCTCATGCCTTTCTTTTTAGTACATATTGTTTAGGAAACGCATGTCTTTATAAGTTTATTTTTTTTTTTTTTTTTTTGAAAAAAAATTCCATCTTTATGCAAAACATTTAAAATTAAATACTTAAAACATACAATACAGATAAAAGTAAATATATGCTTGGAATATAGTTTATAAAGCAAGGATTGAAACATAGTCCACTGAGAAATAAATGTTCAATAGTGTTATTTTGTAAAAGGTACCGGGATTCAGAATGCACTTCTGAAGATCGTTTGCAACGAGATACGTGCTTTATCGTTGTTCGGTACTTGTTCCGGGTGATACAAGAAGTTGATGAACTGTGTTGGTCCATGCAGTCTTTAGTGAATGCGTACTAGAGATGACCACTTTCGGAAAATAGTTTTCCGGTTTCCGCAAATAATATTTACCCTTTTCCGGAAGATTTGCCATTTTCCGAAAAAGAAATATGTTTTTCATTTTCCAGGAAAATGTGTTTTTTATTTGTCGGAAAATCTGCTGTTTCGGTTTTCCGGAAAATTATCCGTTTTGGGACAGTTTAAACTGGTTTTCCCCAGAGGTTCGAACTCGGGACCGCTAGCACTGAAAGACAGAGTATTTATTAACCATTCGATCAACTTGAGAGAAAAAAAGTACATTATCTTCCTAAAGATGGAAAAGTAAAAATATTTTGACATGTTTATATTAAAGCGTCCTTGGTACTTTTTGGGACCTTCAAAAGCAAAGGCTTTCGTAAGGGTCTTACCACCACATCTTACTATGTGCCATTTAGTCAAGAATATGTGAAGCGCTATCTTCACCCCCAGGGATACCTTCACCTGTCAAAGACTACGTAATCAGTCGATGCTGTTCTGCTTTCATTTAGCGACTTAGTGTTTCGTTCGACTTTTCGAACGCCAATAGGTAGTGACGTATATCGTCAGTAAATGTTAAGAAAGTCAAATGCGGTATAGTTCTAGTAGGTCGGTCTCGGTATATGTATAATAATAAACTTTTAGAACCACTTTATATTCGTATATTTAATTACAGTGTTGGTTTCTACGTGTTGCTATGGTCTTTACGCACCGGAGAAGAGTCTCAAAATTCCTTTAATTCTGGAGATATGAATGAACTATGATGCCAATATGGAACCATGTTAATGGGTAATAATGTTTTAATTATTGCAAGAAATGAAATAGACTACTGAAATGGGTATCGTGTCCCTCTGTCGGTCCAATTTATTAATATTTGAGTTTATAAAGTACGAACCAATTTCGAATTGAAAATATTAATACTTAAATTGTCATGCAGAAAATATTATGCTAATTTTTAAGATCGTCACTAAACTGTCACAAATTGTAGAATCAGATTATTCCAATGGATTGGTTTGAATTTTGTTTATGGGCTTTAGGTATCTAAGGCTCAGTTCGGGATAGGGGAGGAGAAAGGATTCAGGAAGGTGCCAGCCAGGGCCTATCTAGAATGTACCGTCCTGGCATTTGCATGCTGTGACTAAGGAAAACCCTGGAAATACCTCATTCGGGATGGTCGGCCGCTGGGATTGAACCCACGACCTCCCAAATGCTACCGCCAATGCTCTACCACTGAGCTACGGCGGCTCGGTCCCAATGGATTGGTATCTTGATGGCTATCCACCATTTAGCATCAAGATGAAGGTCATTGTAAAATTTAAATCCGATATCGTTATTCCTTCTGTCTTTTGAAATAACTGTGTATAGTCAACTTGGGACTTTGGAGTTTGTAGAATCGATTTTAACCAAACTTTCAGTGTTATAAAGGATCAAACTTAAGTGAACATTATGCAGGTTTCGAGTCGTCCGCCATCCTGAATCAAGAATGTATCACTTTCAAAATTACATTATAACTCTCAACACTTTCTGCCCACATTATAATGAAGATAATTTCAGAGAACATGCGAAAAATGTGTTTAACACGTGCTTTACTTTTTACATTGCGTCATTCCACATCAGTTCACACACGGTATGATACCCACTATCTCTAATTTTCATGAGACTTGGTATACTTTCTTCCTGCATCTTCACTCAAAAAAAATATTGGTGTTTATTGCCCCCTCTCCCCCCCCCAAAAGGAGTAATAGAACACCTCTACCTCTACACCAATTCCAGTGCTGGGTAACACCAATTCTAGTGTTGGTTAACACCATCCGGGGTGTCCAACAACGTTTCTGGTGTTGATAAACACCTCTACCGGTATTCAGAAACACCGTTAGGAGTGTTAATAAACACCATTGAAGGTATTCCCTAACACTTCTAGCGGTGCACTTTAACACTCCTAACGGTGTTTTTGAATATCGGTAGAGGTGTTTGTGAACATCAGAAACGATGTTAGACACGCCGGATGGTGTTAACCAACACTAGAATTGGTGTTACTCAGCACTGGAATTGGTGTAGAGATAGAGGTGTTCTATTACTTCTTTTGGGGTGGCAATAAACACCAATATTTTTTTTTTTTTAGTGTTGGTAGGAAGGTGGTAAGATTTTACCTCATTACCTGTAATAACTTCTGACATGTAACCTATCGCTACTTCAAACTGCTTTTTCGACCGAACTGGGTAGAGGGGTTGGACCCATCAGGAAACAACCAGAGGACATGATTATAAGTGCTTTCGTTCACAAAGACGGGCGCAGTGGCGAAATTTGATTCAAAAGAATACCATAAGTACTGGTAATGTGATCTTAGTTGGATAAATACAAGTTTAATTCTAAAATACTTGAAATAAAGGAAAACATCACATTAAGGAAATAAAGGAAATAAAGAAAGTACATAAAGGAAATAAAATACACATAAATGGATACCGGGTCAATATACTATCTTTTAGAGGGTACGTTTGTAATGGTCGCCATCTTGAAGTCGGACATATTTATTTTGTTAAAATGGGAAGTGGTCATGTAACATCTACGCTAAAATTATACCACAAATACATTGGTGAAGTGTAAACTGCCACCCCAGCACCCTCATTTTCGTATGCACATTTTGTATTTTTGATATGTAGATTTTTTTTCTATATATTTAATTTTTCTCATTTTTGCATGTCATTATTTTGTGCATATATTGTTGTTATCTGAGCATAGTAATAAGGATTATTTGATTATGTGCTTATGGGGATTTTTATATTATTATATTGTTTTTTTGGTCAAATCATATCGTTTGCCATATTCTCGATGCTTGGAATACAGCATTCATTTTGGAAAATCGTCGTCGTTCGGAGAGAAGTCAGGGAGAGCGAAGACCACATTGGAAAGTAGCACAGGAGTTCAACCAGTGTTGTACGTCCTTTATTTTGCTTTTTCTCTAGCTGTCACTAGATATTACTTCGGTCAACCTAGATAGACATACCAGAGAGTAAATACAAATATTCTTCCATAGTCGAAAACATATCTGGTTGGCGACAGCAATCCTACAGAAATGTATTGTTCTTAAAACGTACGGGAGAGATGCTAAGTCTAAGAACAATAGAGTGCGATATTTTCAGAGTTTGACCATTTTTCGCGTCTTCCCTTTGCTCTCTCTCTCCGCTGTACCTGCTAGTCACCGAGCCTAGACTAGAAAGACGCGTCCTATGCGGAGTGATATGTGCAAAGTTGTGTGTGTGTTAGTATCTTTGTATGTTTTTGTAAGAACTCGAGCTGAAGTATGTTGAGATTGCCGTTTTTCCTTCTCACTATTTTACCGTGACTCGGGTCCCGATTAACTAGATAATCAGCCTGCTATTTGCGTTTCCCTTAAGAACTAATTTCCGGTATGCTGACTGCTACACTATGTCGTCGGCATGAATGGACAAGCGCGATAGCATTGAACATACAGTACTAATGCTTTGTTTTTCTTTTTTCTCTGTCGTTTGATGGTGTCATTTGTTTTGATATGTGTGTATTTATTCATTCATATGTATATTGTTTATTTTAATGTATTCTGTTGCCACACCATATTTTTTTAAATTCATTTAGCTGTTTTTGTTCATTTTCTATTGTCCTCTCTGCTTTTCTTGACGCGGGTTTGTTTTGATTGCGTCCGCTTTTCTTCCCGCTAGGAGGCAGCACCTTATAGAGGTGGCATTTAAATCTGAGAAGTCCCACCACCAGTGTTTTTGTTTGGATTATAATGTTTTTCAGCATTATTAATGTGTTTTAATGTATGTAATATGTATAATTAGTAATTGTGGTCATACACGTCAAGTGTGAAGGCGTGACATGTGATTTTAATCATGCAAACTTAATATTCAGATATATGTGCCATATGTGGCCACACCGCTACACCGGTTTGGGAGTCCACAACTCCATCGTGCTTCGCCCTCATAGAGCGAGTTTCTACAGAAAGGGTGAATTTAGCACCTGACAAGGTACCAAAGAGAAAACGGTGTGTTAGTTCGATCTAAGTTGTCAACGAGGAAGTACGTTGAGTGGTACAACTGTCTTCTGATAGACAATTCCGCGTTCGGTGAAGTGGTTTGACTTTACTTTTGGACAGTGAATTATGTTCAAGTACTGCCTAGTCTATCTGATGTAATTCAGAGTTTGTTGTGAATCACGGACTTTGTGATACAAGGACACGCTATGTACTTACCGAATTTCAAGTTGTCTGGCATGTAGTGTAATACAGTCATATCGTGTCCCAGTGTGTTTAGTTTACCTGACACAAAATAACTTTATCGTCACTTAGGACACATTCAGGTTGCTACAAAGTGACTTGGAAAAGTGTTACTAGTTTGAACTATATCTTACTTCGACTGTCGTTTTCTGAGTTTCCTTATAGCTCAGACCGGAATAAACTGTGAATCGCGCTGGTGCTAACTTGTTAGGACAATCCCAGCATTCACGCAGTGGCTGGTATGCAGCATTATAGTTGATGTGGAGCGAACACTTAACATGCTTAAGGTGCCTCACCTGGAACAATAGCATCTTTGCTATACAAGAATATACTGGATCTCACTATTTCCATCCAGTTCAAATTTGTATATATAGATTTTTTTTAATTTTATTTTATTTTTGTATGCCATTTACATTGGCAAAGTTCACAAGCCAGTTTAGTGAACTAAATCTACGTGCAGTCTACAATGCACAGCAAACTTAAGTGTGATCGTCAACATTCTATCTGTTTTTCTTATCAACAGTGATTTCCCAGTGTATCAACAGTAAATGTCTATGCAAGTGACATCCCAAAGTTGGAACTATATTTTCTACCCCTCCAGATGAACACTTGAAAAGTGCGTGTGAAATAAGATACATCCAATTTGGCCATATACTTTTATGAACAGTGTAAATGAGTAAGATATGACGTCATGAACTATACACTGAGTGTATTCTGGTTATTTCATGAATGAGCTCATCCCAATCTGATATTGGGGTAATATGACACAGCCCATTGGCTAAATGTGTCACAAGTGTAAATAGTGTTTGTTGTTTAAGTGTGGTGTGAGTGGGTGTTTCAAGTTACTATCTTTCGGATCAATTTGGAATAAATATTAAATTTTTCATCTCTGGATTCATATATTTTCTTTTCTGGATTCCACCAACCTACAGTAAGCATAGATGAGAGAGGTCGTCAGTGTTGGTAAGTACTGTATATTCAGTGATATATATGTGTGCTTCAGATTTCAGACCTATGGGATCGTGCGAGTGCATGGCAGACCCCAAATTGTTCTGTCGTGTCACTAAATTCAACCCTGGAGAATGCAATGTTTACTCATGGTAACTTTTCCTTTTATTTTTGTTTCTTCCTGAGATTTGTGATCTCATGTTTAAATTTATTCTCATCTTTTAATCTTTTGTAATTTGACCCCGTAAAGTAAAAACAACAGGAGATATTTGTGTTGCTTTTCCTCCAACAATCCCCTTTTGGAATTTGCATTCAATTGCATTATAAATGCATGAGACATTTTTTTTTTTCCTTTGCATCTAATTATCGAGTTGTCCCGAAACCTGGTGAGAGGCGGTAAGGCACTCTACAAAAACTGGCTCCCCATCGTGGAGCACTCCACAGAAGCCAGTTTTGCCTTAAATTTTTCTTTTGAGAGAGAGAATGAGATGTGATATTAGTATGCGTATAGTAAATTGAAAAATCTGGAAATGCTGTGTTATTATTATTATTATTTTTTACAGTGCAAGAAATGAAAACCTAATGTACAATTAATGAGTATTTCGGACCATCTACTGTATCGCAAAGAAGCTATGTGTGTGGCGGAGAAACAGGTGAAGTGGGGGTCTTACCCCGAAGGTGGGGATAGATACCCAGTACGCAATCGAGACGTGCATAAGCCATAGTACTGTTACCGCCTATAAAGTTCATGTTATCTTAACCAAATACCTAAATTCATTACATCAAAGAATGTTTTCACTGTTTTCTGATTAAGTACTCATATCTATTAACTATTCTTCTTGTAGGGAATGGTGTCATACAATGAAATTTGTAATTGGTGCTCTGCGTAGGTATTCAATACAGAATTGATTGTCATTGATGGCCTTTAGCTAATTATGGCTCAGGCCGGAATAAGGGTGGGTTCAAAATGAGGGAAAGAAGTCGACCAGGGACGACTTTCGAAGGCACCATCCCAGCATTAATCTTGTGTAACCGAAAATAACCCTTGATAAACCTTAGTCAGGATGGCCTCCACAGAGATCGAACCCAGGACATACCGAGCGCGAAATCAACTCTCTACTAAACTGAGCTATGACTACTCGGTACATGTTCAATAGACTGTATGCGATATGTTAAAGAACTATGTTCTTATCTCACACAAAACATTAAGTCATTACTGCGTTACACTGATGTATGTTTCATTATCAGAAATCTTCGCTTTCAAGCAAATGTCGTCCAGGTGATCACATTGTAAGAAATATTTTCTGAAGTAGCCATACTTGTTCATGGACTTAGTCGTATCATAATTATAATGTACGCGTATTATACATCTTCCCCCAAATGAATGGCCATTTTACACTGATGCATATTTTGATGTCAGTTCAAAGACCCATAAATCCGTTGAGCGCAAATGTAGCTTCAAGTACTTCTGTCAGTAATATAATGAGTGTTCAATACCGTATATATTTGTGATATTTTTTTTCTTTATCTTTTAATTACTCCACAACGGCTCCTAGAACAAAATATGTGCCATCTTCCCTCTACGTACTTCAGTGCGTGTTTACGAGATCAGTTTTAAGTTTATCTGATCTTGATCGTGATTCTCCCCCTGCCCCACAATTAGATCAATATTTGTCCATTTATTTGAACTCGAGAGGAAGGAAACTTCCACTTTGTCAGTAAATTGTTGATTTCCTGATTTCATCGCTCTCGTAAAACCATTCCTCCTAAAAGTGATAGAATAAAAGGCAGCAGTAATTACTTTTATGATGTATGGTTGTCGATACCATTAAGTCAAAGTTTGTTTTAGATTACTTCTCTTCTTTACAAAAAAAGAAGAATTGAATAAAGTTTCTTTATGGCTCAAGTTATATGACACTTAATTTTGAGTGAGGTGAGTTCAATATCTTGTTCCATTTTGGTTGAAAGTAGTGTAAATGTAGTGGAAGTATATAACAGTGTTGGCAATCCAGTTGGTTTGAAACTAAATCTAGTGTTTTGGAATGCCGTTTTTTTTTTATTCGGCTAGCGAAAGGTCTTCCTGTCAAAAACATTCATACTGAATTGCGTCCTGTGTATGGGGAGATGTGTTCGCGTCAAGCTGGTTTGCGTCTTGACGGTAACGTTTCCCGGATGTACAGACATTGTATGCGCCTGTATCAGCAATCCGAAGAATTTTATGCAGTAAGTATTGGAACGTTAACTATCTCAATGTAGTTCGTTGCTATGTGGAAAAATAAAACTGGTTACCACATAAGTATTTCAGCATTTTCATTTTAAAACTATTTTCACTGGTAGAAATTATGGGATCGTTCATTGATATATCTATCCAGTAAATGTTTCATACCCAAGAATGTTGTAAAGTAATCCTAGAAAAACACCAAGAGATTTATTTTGGGGTACTGGAGATTCTGAGTGTTCAGTTCCAGTGTAATGTTCACACAGGTACAGAAAGAAAACGAGCAAACACGCAATATCGATGAAGCGTTTGCTGCTGCCATTTTAATTACGTATTTTAGCAGAAATGGGATATATTTTCAGTAAATGGGGATTGCGATTCCTAATTGACAAATAGAATTAAAATGTGATTAAAATATGGCGTTAAGTCGTGGGAGAAAATTGTTTATGTTTTCGGGGTTCGGGCAACGTATTTCTGACCCTTTATACTGTTTCCATCTATTTCTTTCTTGTCACTGATAGTTTAGTCCAGTCAGTAAAACGCTGGACTTTTAACTGAACAACCCGTGGTCAAATCGTATAATTATGCATAAAATTGCATTGATTCTAAATATAAATGTAAACTTGGTGAGGGGGTTCGGATTCCTGGAGCTTCGAACCCCATCTAAAATATTATCGTGTTGTCTGTCTAGTATCCCTTTTCTCTTAATTCGTATAGTACAGTTATTTGTTGGACCTTCATTTGAAACAACTTTAACTTTCTCAGACCCGACGGTTCGGAAAAGTTCGGATGTGGTCCCGAACAAAAAAAAACGAGTTTTGACCGGTTGGAAATGTAACGGTTAAACCTGAGTTGTTTCTAAATAGAATTTTGTTCAGTTTAAGTTATGATATTAGCAAAAATATGCGTGTTAAGGGGTCTCAGAACCCAAGTTATTTTAATGTTGTTAGAAATACTGGACGAATAGTGTGTAGCAAAAAATTTGGATAGCGGCTTTTGTTATATTTATGAATGTCTTTCAAACGAACTAATCCACAATTTGAAGAGTTATACATGAGAAATTTGAAATCCTAACGTATGACGTCTGCCATTACGCGCATTTAAATTGCTCAGTTGAAATAGTTTTAAAACCGAGCCGTCGTAGCTGAGTGGTAGACTGTTGGCTTTGAATTTGGGAGGTCCTAAGTTCAATCCGAGCTACCGACCATACTGACTGAGGATTTTTCCTTAGGCAAATGCTGGGATGATACCTTCAAATTAGGCTCTGGCCGACTTCTTCTCACATCCTTCTCCCTCCCCTATCTCGTCCTGAGTCTTAGATGCCTAAAGGCCATAAATGAACAAACTATTTCAAAATTCTCAAATACTTTATTAGTATTGTCAGGGCTGCTTCCCAAAATGTCATTTGTCCAGTATTAAGGGAAAGGAAACATTGAAAAGCGCAGAGTCAGTACTTGCGCCTCTTAAACAATTTTGATTGCCTACTTATGGCAACACTGAATGTAAGGATTCAAAAAACTTTAAGTAAAGTTCGAAGTGAATGGCTAGCACAAGTGCGAGCTGAAAGGGTAGGCGTATAAATCAACGACTTGTGTTATGCTGTTCTGTGTGAGTGTGTTGACGAAGAGGACGATTGCGACACAGGGAGAAAGAAGAAAACAGAGAGAATCAGAGAGAGAGAGAGAGAAACACACACGTTGTAATCCAACCCCCTGCAGAAAGTGTAGGTCGGTGACCCAACTTGGCTATGCGGGTGCTAGTTAGCCTTTCAGCCAAGAGATCTATTTACGTTTGATATATTGAGAGCGAAAGAACCTTGGTCGTTTGACATAATTAAAAGAGAGTGAAGTATGATCAATCCCCGAACGTCTTTAGTAACTAACATACAGGGTGTTTTGAAAAGAAGAAACAACAAAGAAGTTAAGAGGAAGTTAAACAGAGCGGCCGTAGCACAGTGACTTCGCTTTCGGGACGTCCTGGTTAAAATCCCAGCGGTCGACCATCCTGACTGACGTTTTTGCCAGGTTTTCCTCAGTCACACCAGGCAAATGCCGGGATGATAATTTCAACTTAGGCCCTGGTCGACACCTTCTTTTTTGCCTCCTATCCCGGCCTAGTCGTAGATGCCTAAAGGCCATAAATAAGTTCAATTCCTGCGAGTAAGTAAAACTGTTGGAAACGCTATTTTGATGAGAAAACATCGAATGTTCTGTAATTTTAAACTTTACATGTGTGAGATTTACAGCGCCAAGAGCTACAAGCCATCACATCTTAGAGCTCGTTATAGTAGTGCAAGGAAAACAAGGGAAAAATAAAAGCCAGGACCTCAATTGTAAGTTCCATCTTGGTGTTGCCCTGGTGGACCTGAGGAAATCTCTTTAAAATCCTTCCCCAGTAGCACATAAACGTGTTTCGAACGTTTATTTTTTTAAATTTATTTTGTTGATTAACGGTTATCGGTTGAAAAGAGTACGTTTAATTTTAAACCATATTTCAACAAAGACGTTAGTTGATAAGATTTTAGCTGGACGTGGATTCAACTGTTATGTTTCAACTATGGTATAGATTTAGTTTCATGGGATTCTTTCTAATTTAATGGAATAAGATTGGTAATTAAAAACCAATTGAATACCATTAACTATTATTTTTTGTCCTCTTTTTCATGTTGAATACACGTTGAATTTCAATCTATATTCCAACGAAAATTTGATTTTGTGGATAGGACGTTAATATGACGTGTGTTTTTAACTATTATATTGAACTGTACCCTAGATTACGCTTCATAGTGTTTTTCCAAGTTAGTTGCATGAAACTTGAGCTAAAAGCGAATAGAATAAAATTAGCTACATTTCTCCTGTTCTTATTTGCATGTTGAAAAACGGATTGAATTTTAAACTATATTTCAACGAACATTTAGGTCCATTAATAGGCCGTTAATGTGAAGTGTTTTCAACTTTCCTTTTCAACTATAATATATATCTGGCGTTATATGCCTTTTTTTAAGGCGACATATTACACTTATTGAGAAATACAAATTTAATAATGCAGCGAAATTGTTAAAGAAGGAAAATGCACATAACAAAGAAAGAAGGAAAATATTCTTTATTCTTATTCTTATATGATGTTGTACGACGCGTCTGAATTTGTGGCGACTATGTTTCAGACTGCCTTTTACTACAGACAACGTCTTCGTAACACAAAAGGGTACTGGCTCTCAAGGCGACTCCGTGACGAGTGGTTAGCGTGACGGGCTAAGAGTGCGGAAAGTTTCAGCTGCGAACCCCAAAGCACATGGTTGGAAAATTAATGTATCACGACGAAAGCGAAGGACAAAGAGCAGCTAAATGTGTATACCAACAGACAACAACCATGCTATGTTTTGGACAACTGTACCTGCTTTTGATTTCAACCTGTTTTTTTTTTCTCAACCATTATTCAACGTGAAATAATCCGTTGAACAGGCGGACATTTCGGTACATACAGAACGTTATACATTATATTTCGGTACTAACGTTTAACTCACGTATTTTCAACTTGTGTGTGTGCTACTGGGGTTACGAGGAAGGTATTTGGGTTGGAACTTTCGGAAATGGGTCAAACGACTTTTTTGTACAAATTTTCCGTCGAGGAAAGGAGTGGTGCTATAGCAATGTGAGATTGCGCAGTTAACTTTTACTGCCATCTATTGACCAATTAGGTAAGGCTAAATACAACCGTTTCCAATTCGTGTTACGTTAATTATTCAAATTTCAGTGCGGCTAAAGAGAATTCAACTTTCGCGAAGCAAAGTTAGTTTTGTAGTACAATAATCGACACAATTATTTAAAGAAATGCTAGTAGTAACTTTATTCTTGTGTTCAGACATTTTGGGGACAGAAACATGTCTGGTGGCTTTGTGATAGAGTGCTCATCTCTGGTGTGTTGGATCCTCGGTTCGACCCTTGTCGTACTATGTGGGCTTTGTGGTGGACAAACACCGTGTGTGTAGGTTCTCTCGAGGTTCTCCCGTTTCCTCTCACTTTTTCTTCATTCCACCTAGTCTTTCATCAATCCGACCTGAGCCAAAGTTGTCTAAAGGCCTTAGAAATTAAATTCAAATTCAAATACTCGCACCCACCCACCCCACACACAAAGCTCCATGGAGGGAGTTTTGGGTACGTTAGCCCAAAGTCTACTATAATTATACCTCTGGATACAGATGGCAGTTTCTCTAACAGAAACGTCCATGGACGTCCGTTCGTAGATATCTTAATTAATGAATACTCCTTTACTTTCAAAATCCTTGAATAAGTTCCGGTTTTGACATGAGACGAATCTGACAGGGTAATAATCTTTTCTGTAGATTCGCAATCTGACTTTTGGAATGACCAAACATGGAGTTTCAATTATCCCGACAGGAAAATATGCGTGCTCCAAATCAGTGTATTTCTCATGATACCCAGTGGAGACTACACACTTTGCCGTAAAACTTGAAGACAGGACAAATAACGACTAAGAACACCTTTCCTTGGTAACTTGCGATTAGAGTGAGTAGCCTCTCATGATAAAACACGTGTTTCCGTTGGCTACTCACCCAAATCGCAAGCAAAGCAATTAACGCAAGCTTTCATGAAAATCAGCCTGAAGGTGCTGAATAGCTACCGCAGCTCAATCTGAACGTCTGATTGGAGAAGTTCCTCCACAGAAGTTAGAACGTAAAGTAAATAAAACACATTTATCTTAGAGAAAAGACAGATGATTCACGTAACCAACTAATTTCTATACAAAGTAACCATAGGCGGTGGAACGTGTGAGCTTGGGTGGGCTTATCACCTCCTAGAAGTCTTGTCAGCCCCTCCACCCCCGCGAAATATTCTCAGTCTAAGTTCTTATAATTGTAGAAGAATTGAAAAAAAAAAACACTGCATGTCTTCTTTTAATGTGATAGTGTCTGTTCTGTAGGGAATTTCAAAGTACATGACAAGTGCTGAATTTATTGTATTGTTTGCTTTTCATCCTGTTCTGAAGTTAACACCCCATCCGCTCAGTAAATGCTTCCAGAAAAAAGATATGACGATAGACAAGGTAAGGCCACGTACATACGCTCTTCTCGAAAAAGAGCGGAACAAGTTGAATGATGTGTAGTTAACTAATCACAAAGTTTGCAGTAGAAGAAAATGCCATTTTCCTTTCGCCTAGCAGCAAAGAAAAAGAAATAACTAGATCTGCACACACTGATTTTTATATTGAAGCTTCAAGGATCGGACGAAAAGAATATAAAGATGCATTCTGAAGATCACTGGAGGAGGTCTGTATTCCTTCGCAAAAATTGACTCAATCACAAATAAGTTTAAAACAAAGTTTAGAGAGTTGGAATTTGTACTAAAATATAGACAATTGTTGGCAATCTTTCGTTTAAAGGAACTACTTCATATCTTGCTTATTACTCGGGTCCTTTTAGTGTTGATTGATTTTATTTTGAAGTCCAAATGAAAGTTGGGATAGCAATGGCGGAATCAAAATCACAACACTGCAGACTGTGAACGTAGTTTTACAATGATGCGTATAGAATTAAAACTTGGCTAGGCTTGCAGATGGAGAAAGAGGGTTTTTTTTTCGTATCAAGTGGCAGAAAGTTTAATTGGTAGGGCGCTAGCTTTGCATTCGGAAGGGCCTAGTTTTGATACCAGCGACGGACCATCCGCAACAGTGAAGATTTTCCAAAGCCTTTCCTGAGTCATGCCAGGTAAATGCCTGGATGGTATCTTCAACTTAGACCTTGGCGGAACTCTCCCTGCATCCTTGTTCCTACCATAGCCCCGGGCTAAAGACGGTAAATAAATTCAAATTTTAAGATATTATTTTCGCTTTCTTTCCCACTCATAGAAAACGACCTTGCCCATGAAATCTCTTTTGAGGAAGTTTGAAGAATTTTCCGAATTCAAAATAATAAAAAAAAATATTCAGTTAGTGTATCCTTGTACCAACAGTACATCCTTGTACTAACAAGGGAACTAAGTAGTCGATGTTTACATATTATTTTCAACTTGCTTTTAACACAAAAGCTTTGCTTTGCTTTATAAACCACGAAAATGACAGCCATAGACCCAACCTTTTTGACAATTTGGAATTGTACTTTTTTAAATATCGATTTGTGCCTATTTTGACAGGGATAAGTATGAAGAAACTTGCAGTGTTGAAACCACTGCAGTTTTCTGCCCCCACTTTTGGGTACCGATAATGACAATGGGTGAGCGTGAAGGGGTATTAGCGCCTCGATCATGAATTCGAAATAGAAAAGGGGTCATGTGAAATATTTTAGAGTAGCTTGTTCCCAAGAATTCAAATGTGAAAACATTTGTCACCTATGTGTATTTGTTTAGAGAATAGAGATTCGAAATTTTGAAATTTGACGTCCTATAACGTATGCTCAATTTGGCACCCATTGAGGTGGCAACACACAAAGTCAGCCATTATTACGATCCGCATGGACCGACCCTAAGTAACACATCGGGTTCAACGGCTGAACAATATTTGTTTTATTTTAAATACAAAACAAAAATCAAGCGCCCTTTCAGCCCTATTATGCAATTTATTGTCCAAACATATAACATGTGTGTAAGCACGTACGTTGATTCTTTTATGCAAACTTTTACATATTTAAACTTACTCTACACTGCAAACCTATTTTTGAGCGATTACATATGTATAATATACAATATATATCGTGAAAATCTCGTAAATGAACAATATACGTACTTTTCCCGGAGAAAATATGAATTAACTGAGCTGAAACTTGTGCCAGATCTAAGCTCGTGTATCAACAATTTTCACAAATTTAAAATTTCATAGTTTAACATGTCTAAATATTACAAATTAAAAATTTGAATACTTTTCACAAGTAATTATGAGTAAAATTAAAGGTGCTATTGCACTGTAGAGCTTGTTGATCAGCTTCCTCGACGAGCAAGCTCGACAGTGTAAGAGTGCCTTTATTATATATATTAGAGAGAGAGAGGGAGAGAGAGAGAGAGAGTTAATCTAAATTCGTAATAGATATTGCAATTATAAGTTATCCACACAGAAGGGGCTATAGCCCCTCCCCCCTAGAAATTATTCCATCCGCCGCCCATGACAGTAACACACATGCAGCTTTTACAATGCTTAATCAGAACATCGATTACAACAACTTAGCTTGCTGTTACATGCTTATCTGATTTCTGAAATAAGCAATTTTGGACATGAAATACATTTTCTCACAGGCCTATTATTATCAGAATTACTTACGAAACTAGTTTAATTCTTATCTTTAAAAATTATAAAACACTTCGTTAATAATCTACAGCAAAACAACCATAGAGTTAGGAATATAAATAGAGGGAACCTTAGGCTGTTTCGTTGAAGAGGGGAATGAAGCCAAGAGACGGAAGGGACGAGGCACTTCGTCCATATTAACTGCCCCCATATTTAGAGACCCTCTTTTCCAAGTATTGCCTCTCTGAGGTGCACTCATCCTCCTATCGAAAAAGGCAATCCTCACAGTACTCGGTATAGAAGGACTCTAATGGGGCCACACAAGATGGCTGCCAATGAACCGTAATTTGGCTCCGTGTGACGTCATGTATGTTCTCTCTATTTCCTTTCTAACTCTATGAAACCAACGCTGTCATCTATTTTCAGGTAAATAACCATTTTATACCAGGTATTTTAAAATTAAGTTGGCCATTCTGTGACAATGACGTCATTACCAAAATTTAAATAGAATACTTTCATTGCAAGTTGCCCCATCTCTGTAACGTGAAGAATCTTGTGTATCTTTCTGTTCTTTGACATAGCGTGTACAAATAAAACTTCATTGATTAATTATTATTGGTTTGAATAACGATACCTAAGAGTAATTATTTCACAATGATCAAGAACCATTGGGCCATTACAACCGTGTCCGTGAGGTGACGAATTACAAGAAAAAAAAAGAAAGACGACTAATTGCTCATAACAGTCTCTTAGAAACTTTTGTCATTAGAAAAGTATCTGAATATTTGATTGCAATTTTTATTGAGTTTTGCTCTTGGAATATGCAGAGAAGTCGCCATCTTGATTGTTACATGCGTGCTGCGTAAATAAAGCTTTGCGATGACTGTTTGCAAGCTTCTACCGTTGTTACGTATCGGAAAGCTGAACCGGAGACCCGGAATCGAATCCTGGCGTGGTTATGTTTATGTCGATCGAGGTAGTTGAGCGGGTTAGTGCGCTAGTCCATTGACTCCAAGTCGTGGGTTCGAATTCCGTCTAGGGCATGAATGTTTGTGTGTGTGATTTTAACTTACTTAGGATATAAGTAGTTAGGATAAATAAGTATTTTCAGTAAAAAGGAATTAGA
>JAGDQP010012975.1:0-20556 GCA_022664845.1 Lepisma saccharinum | reverse complement strand
ATAAAAGAGGTTAAATGAACAGAGCGTTGGCTTATTGCGTAGGAAACCCAGGTTCGAATCCCGGTAGGTAAGAAACTTTTTCGTTTAGTCTTTCTTTCAAAATACATATCTATATGCTCAGATTGATTATTAGTATATGTTCTCTTCCTTTTTTTTCGTAGATTAGATTAAATTGGATAGATAACCATCGTAGATGACCATGGGTTAGGTTAGGTTAGGTTAGGTCAGGTCTGGTTTTATCTCTTTACACATTATATTCACAAATTCCGTTCGCGAGACGCTCGTCAATTTTCATGACATATCTCGTTGTTTCTTTGTTTCTTTTTATCCCTACTAAACAAGTGAAAACTAAATCTTGGATGCTCACCGACTCACACAGAACGACTTGAGGAAAGTCAAAGTTTAGAGCATACGATCGTGAATTTCAGTCTCATGCATGTTTCCTCTCAAGAGTTTCAGCAAACAGTTTCTTAGTTTTCTGAACTCACAACCAAATAACTACAAGTATCCATTTTCTTCTTCTTTTTTCTTCTTCCTCAAAATTTGACTTGATTTTTCTTTGCATGTCCATGGTAAAGTAAGGAAAACAACCCAAGGCACAAGTTTGAATCGTTTTAGAAGGAAACAGATTGCTCTGAGCATCAATTGCGTGAAAAGTTTCTAAATTCTCCGAAGGCACTCGACTCAGGATGCAAAGAATCATGCTATAACATAGAACAAGTCCAGTATGATCAAGACTATAAATTCTTTTCATACAAGAAAACTAATTACGAAGCTTAATGAAAGGAAACTAATTATTTACAAGTTATTACAAAGTCCGTCTTTCAATATTATTTTACGCATTCTGCCTCCTGCTTTGCTATTGGTCGAATCAAATTCATTCACTGCTAATAGTGGAAGTTGAAAAGAAGGATAAAATCCCAGTGAAATGCAAAAGATACGCAAGTTCATGTCTCATTATCACCCACAACGGCCATACGTGTGTTTCAAAAAAGGATAGTTATGTATCGAATAATTCGATAGTGAAACTCTATACACTCCGCATCAAAAAGTTTGGGACTCTGAACGGCGCGTGAAGTTAATCCACCCAAATCATATCTTATGATAAAATCGTGTCTAGTAAATTATTCCGTCTGTCTCGCCCACGTACCAAAAATAGTCAAACAACATAAGGTAAACTAAAACTAACTCTATGACTTACCGAACTGGCAAGTTTATTGCCGCAGTAAAAAACGTTCGCCATTGAATTCTATTTTGGCCAAGGTGAAACCAGTTTTCATCACGAAAACCCTACCTCTTGAATATCCCTTCTAATATTGTCCTTCCAATGGCTTTTTTCCCTTAGGCTTACCCACCACGATGGACTATGATCTTCGGTTTTCCCCCCATCCGAGCTACACGGCCTGTCCATCTTAGGTGTAGCGATTTCATTATTCTTATAACATCAGGTGAATCGTACATTCGGTGGAGTTCTTCATTACGCAGTCTCCTCCATTCTTTAGTTATCTCTTCTCAATTCGGTCCGTATATCTTTATCAAAACCTTATTTTTAAACACATGTATTCATCTGCTATGGGGTCGTACTCCAACTTTCGCAACCGTAAAGTATTACCGGTAGAATAATCGTTTTCTGTACATTTTTAGTTTCAACTTCTTTGATATTAATCGCGATGCTAGGAGTTTCTACACTGAATAGTAACATGTATTGCCCGATGTTAAGCGACTTCGGATTTCTTCCGTGATCTCGTTTTTGCTTGCTACATATACTGTCTTTAAAATTGTTTACTTTCAATATGTTATCATTCTTAATTGTTATGTATATAGATACATAACAATTAATGCCTTCATCCTTTGTGTTTCGGCTCGCTATCACATATTTTGTTTTCTCTCCGTTCACCTGTAGACCTATTTCATCGCAAGATTCTACTAAGTCCTCGGTGTTACTTTGTAGTGCATTTATATCGTTCGCTATTAAATGTACATCATCCGCATATACAAACAGTTGATTCAAACAATTCAATGTTAGTCCCTTTTTGTCTTCTTATTTTTAGAATCACATATTCTTATGCAGCGTTAAGTATTGTTGATAAGACATCACCTTGTTTCAATCCGTTGCGAACCTTGAAGCTATCTGATATATTATTGCCTATCCGTACTCTGCTTATTATGAAATTCACTATGAAATTCAGCAGCTGAACCATTTTTCTTTTTCGAAATTTCATATCGTATCTGGCTACTATACAACTTTTCCCTTTTGATAGAATCATATGCTTTTCTAAAACCAATAAACAGCTGGTGAACTGTCCCATTGAATTCCCATTTCTTCTTTAATATTTGTGTTAAGGCGAAAATCTGGTCCAACGTGGATCTATTTCTTCGAAAACCACATTTAGTGATCTCCAATTATTTCATTTACGTATCCACTTAGGCGAGTTAGCAGGATATTACTCAATACTTTGTAACATGTTGGGAGTAATGAGATTCGGCGATAATTATTACAGTCCGATTAATCGTCTTTTTTTATAAACTAGAACTATTATTGAGGGTTTCCACCTCCTGGAAGCTCCTTCTTTCTCCATACACTACTTAACAATTTATGTAGTTCCTTGATTAGTGCCTTTTTTTTCCGCTTTAATTAATTCGGCTCGAGTCTATTGCTTGTGATTTGAAAATTTTCAACTTCTTTATCAATATTTCGACCTCGTTGTCGCTAGCTTCGACTACCCACGATTATGTTGTATAAATTTTCAAATTCCTCTGTTTCTTCTCAGTTGTGTACATTTAAGAAGTTTATCGAAATAACTTTTCCACACATCGATAATTTTAGCCGAATCCGTCCGAAGATCTCCGCGTTCATTTCTAATGAGCCTGGTAACCTTTTCTTAACGAGTTTACTCCTTTCTACAGATCTCGTGTGTTATTTGTTTTGATGTTTGCAGTTATCTATATTGCTGTGTTCTTAACAGAAGCATGGTATTTTTCTAGATGTGCATGAAATAGTATAGGTAAAATGAAAGAATAAATAAGGATGAAACAGTATTCAAAAGATGATGCGGAGAGAAATTTAAATACACACAGTGAAAAATGGAAACCGATAGATTTTTGTCAGACAGAGATGGACACAGAAAAAATAAATAATAAAAAATGTTTTTTAAAGACATACTTTTCTTAAACAATTCGTACTAAATAGTAAGAAAATATAATTTTGTTTATGCATGACTAAAAAGAAAAGCATGAGGCGCGCTCTCCTATATAGTCACATCTTTGAATTGGCGCGCCTCATGCTTTTCTTTTTAGTCATGCATAAACAAAATTAGTTTTTTTTACTTTTTAGTACGAATTGTTTAATAAAAGTATATCTTTAAATAGTATTTTAAATGTTTTTTTCGAGTTATTTCGGTGTTCGGATACTTTCTCTCAAGCAAATGTTTTGTGACCCAAACTCTAAAGTGTTGTGCAACCAGTCAAACGCTTGATCCCTGCAGGCTAGTATTTATTTTAGGATAAAGAAGTCCATATTAAAATATACTTTCAAAATATATAAACATGTAGAAATATATGGAAGTAGGAATTGAATATTGTATTGTCACCCGACTTAACGTCGCTGTGCAAAATTTCATCATCCTATGACATCGGGAAATGAGTTAAATTAATGTTGCAAGATTTGAGGACACCACGAACCATTGGGAACTAAAGAAGCCTGTAATAAAGAGAAAGGGAAAGTAAACAGCTAAAAAAAAACAAGGAATAAAAACGTAGTGAAAGCAACGAAAGAACCTAAAATCGTAAAGTACAAGTTCCTAGAAATCGAACAATAAGATAGCAGCGATTATCTTATATATTTTGTGAGGATAGATAATTCGAATATGTAGATGCCACGGGTGTTTCGAAACTCATTCAGTTACTTTCAAAATGTCCACCAAAGTTGTTGATCAGATTAAATACTCACAATTTCAACTGGGACTGGATAGTTCTGAGAATTCAACACTACCAATAACTCAATTTCAGTTCTTTTTAGAAGGGTCCGTTTGGATATATCCATTTTTATTAGATTTTTTTTTATTTTGGAACGTTTGTTGTAGATGGATTAATAAAAAAATATTTATTATCCTGATTATATGGCTCTTGTAGAGACTGAAAATTGGCAATTTGGAAGTCCCCTCGATTGATGATTTCTTGTGATGGCCTAGGCAATGCTTTTCGACTACCTTGAATAGCAAATAATGAAAAAAGACTAGCTAATTACTAACAGAATGCTTAATCTCGTTGAAAAAAACAACAACATACAAGCATTAGAAGAATCTGAAAACGGGGTGGATGATGCGACGGGTAGCTTAGCAGTCAGTGTATCAGATAAAACAAAAGAAAATCGTATAGGCCAAATGAAATTCACTTTAATGATTCAGGGCTTAACGAACTATGGCCTGGGCCAAAGATACCTGAAGACCATAAAATACGGTTCATTTTTTTACGAACTGTTTATTCATCACGAACGCAACGATATTATTCATGTGCAGCTTCAATCCCGACATATATCCTGAAGGATATATAGTGCTTTCTTTCAGCATAACTCCAGTAATATTCCGCCAATTTGTTCATAATACTATCACTGAGAAGTTGGTGCAGAGGTTTCCCAGCCCGCCATCGGGCCGCCGACTTTTGTGCCAAAGACATGTCGATAGAGTAGAACTCGCCACTGTTAACTACAGCGACTATATTTTGGCTGCTACTGCCTGACGATGGTCGTGCAGAGATGAAGAAGAATTAAACTAGTTAGTGCTCATCATTTTTTTTTTTTTGCCATTTTCTAATGTTAAATACCTTTAACGAAATAATTTATCTAACAAAGAAAACTATCGAAGTTCGCGACGAGTGTTGCGTTGGCATTTCCACAGATTTTGGCACACATGGACATATTAAAACATGCAAACTCCCAAGTTTTGCAACTTATTAGAAGCGGAGTTATAATGGTTTTTCCTTACCATATCCCCTGAAAGTTATGTACATACCTCTGATGGGATATAAATCTGATCCAAATGCACTTCTTTTCCCACGAAACTAAGTGTTTAAAACTGTAGATGATAGCAGTCGGTTGTGATTCTGATGTTTCATATGTCATCTATGCGTATCGATTTCAAATGGCTGCAAAAGTTACGGACCCGGGCCCCACTTTATAGCCTTTTCATATGAGTTGCGGGCGATTGCGAAATACCAAACGTAGCACCTGTTGTTTTATTCGCATGCTTGTCTACACAGTAGCTGCAAGTTTCCTACCAATTGTATCAATGAACTAATTTGCCAGTAATATACCAGAAGCACGGGTATGGATGGAAACGGGTCACTTCCAGAAATACAAAATGACGGATCCATAATAGCATCTTTGAAAACTTGGAGTTTTTCCTGCTTCGCCTTGAAAAGACATTGATCAGCTAATGCAAGTGTGTGAGAATCTGTGAAAAATAAAGCCGGCAATGAATTGAGAGCAAAAAGCAAACAATAATTTATTTTCAGAAAGACAGTTTGTGTCGTAATGTATTCATAATACAATATAAAACATATAGCATTGTAATAACGCCAGAAGAACATTGGTTCCTTAACGTAACACCAAAATCTTGCCAGCAAGCCACATGCTGACCATGACGGGATCTTGGTCAGCCCGCCGTCAAGGACCCGACTTGTAGTCCGGAAATAGTTAGAGCAAAGTCGGTGCTGACCCATAAGCGCCGTTTGGTCGACAGACCATTTTCTGGGCCGCCGTAGTTCCTCCGACTTGCCGGGGCATAGGGACAGGACAAAACCTCGCCTAGTCCACGTGCACCAACGTCGGCTCCTTGTTGAGATTTTTCAAAACCCTTCCTGCTCGTCGGCCAGAATTTTGTTGACCAAATGCCGACGTCCCCTGGCTTGCTGGGATTGCTGTATGCTTCTATGGGATGGAACTAGCTACGTCTCCATAAATATGAACACAGAAAAGACACATGTGGTTAAAATCATCAGTGAAAATATTACGATACGTTATGCGTATGGTATTACAGATGATGATGATTATTATTTAATAGAAACACAATTTGGGTTTGTCTTTTCAGCGTGCCTTTTCTCTCCACTTGATAAAATGTTCATTTGGAACTTTACTATTGCGCACCATCGCACATTATCTGTTCAAATTGAAATCGATACGCATCGATGACGTACGAAAAATCCCAATCACAACCGGCTGCTATCACTTATTGTTTCAAATACTTGTCTTGGTGGGAAATAACTGCAGGTGAATCAGATTTGCCTCATATGAGGCTTGTATGACAACAAAACTCAACTTTCAGGGATTATCGAGAGCAGGAAATCATTATAATTCCATTTCAAAAAACTTGTGAAACTTTGGAGGTGGGATAATTTCATGTATTCATATGTGAAAGTACATACTTGCCGGGAACATCTTCTATTTCACATCCGAATTTGTATTCTTTTCTATCATTCTTTATTAAACCTTTTAAACATATTTTCTTACTTACCATAACCTTATATAACTAAATATAAATAGAAATCGCAAACTTCTTGGACAATAAACCCGCCTTATGGGTACCCGACCCGTCCATTATGAGACCGTTTTAAATGTGTTAAGATTAAAACGATAACACGCTGCGGTTAGATTGATGCTACGGATATAGTTTCTGTAATAAGAAAAGATTTAGTAAGATAACTACACGAAGAGCACTGGCCAGCCTGTATGGTCCAGTGGTTACGGTTATGGACTTACGAATTGAAGTCAAGCACCTATTGCAGGCCATATTGACTTAGTTTTCTCACAGTTTTCGTCAGATTCAGATGGAAAAATTATGTTACCCAAATTAAGGCTCTTGCCGCTACCTCGAGTGGAAAAATGCTTTGCGAAGAACGTTATCCCTAAGGCATGGGACATGTTTAAGCCATAGTTGCCTGTTTAGTCTATAAAGTTAAAAAATAGTCCTGTTCAAGGAAGAGGAAATTTTTTAATTGGTTTTTGAGAAATAAAAAGAGAGATAAAGAAAAATTTAATGAGAGATGCTTTCATTTAATTAATGAAATCTTGGTTCAAATTATTTCCTTTAGTTTACTCTTCCAATATTTCAATATCATCATCTGCAGCTGTCTTCCTGTCTTCTCCTGTACCCTATTAATGGAAGACAATTCCTGCAAATTGACTCCAATTAGATGAAAATACTTAAAAATGAAGATGTAGCTTTCCTTACCTTTGGGAAAAGGTATTTCGAAAATAAATGAACCACTACCTGGTAGTAACGTTGTTTACTTTAAAGGATAGGATCTTTCAATAGTAAAATGGTCAACCACTACGAAACTGTGAGGAATTCATCCAACTGTGACAAGAACATAATTCTAACATTTGAAATATGGAGACATTTTTGTGTTAGTGTATTCACTAATATTTGTGCTGTAGCGTGACAGAATGGAAATAAACAGAAACAAAACCACTTAATTCATTTACAAGATTTTGCCCAAACTGTCGGTGTTGTAGCAATGCATGTAACTGTTCACACGTATTTGTAGAATGCGGAGAAAGTATCCAAGAGAGTTTGTGCCACCAGCAATAGGAACAGAATGCGGTCAGCTGGAGACCATTGGATATCGTCCTGATCCAAAAAAAAGGAGCGGTGATTTACAAGTAAATCTTGTAGGAAGTTCATCGACTGCATCGAGGGGTGGACGGATACAGTAGCGTAGATAGGAATTTCCCAAGGGAGGGGATATCTAGAAAATCATATCATTTGGCAGCTATGCAACCCAACCCAACAAAATTTCTTTAAAATAATATATTTGGGGGCTTTTTTCTATAATTTTTTAACAACACAATAATTTTGCGGAAAAGTATTAAATGCATGAATCATATCCTCATGGTCTGCTTAGTTCAGTACTGATTCTAATACAAATTTCGCCATGCTTGAAACACATGCATTTTGTCAAGAGTGAAGAGTTTCTCGACCAACATATACTGATGCTTATACGCTCACCTTGATGACAGTTTTCTTTTGTAAAACTACCAGTCCGTTCAGTCACACATTTGAAAGTTTGAACTTTTTAAAGATATACGCATTTATTTATAACAGAGTATAAAATATAACCTTTGGCGTAGATATAGGTCAGGTTGTACAAAGTCTGAAACACTTTTTAAAAGTTTGGAAATCTCAGATGCTTCCATTGCACTTTTATTAGTTTCGCTTTCGAAAGTTACAATTAGTGTACAATATTTTGTATACAAAGAAAATTTAAAATTCTACTGGCTGGGAGTTTTGTTTTCGTGTTCAGTTTCTTCATTTTAAAGCCTCAAATAACACTTTTGTAATATACTATCATTTCTGATAGCTGATTTATGTAGCTATTGTATTAGATATTCATATTCTAGACCGATACTATTCTTCTATACAGCTCAGTTCCATCCAACCAGAGAGTTTAGAGGGTGAGGACCTCTCCGAAGTTCCGATTTATTTGTACACTATGAAGTGTTTTAAAATTACATCGCATCGACAAACTTCTGAAGGTGATTCCTCACATCAAAACAGAACGAAAGTTCCTCTGTCAGATTTTAAAAATGTGCATAGTTTCGGAGATACATGGTGTCGAAAGTGTGGGAAAATGAACCTTAGATTTTCATATTTATAACACCAGGAACAGTAGACCTGATACATCGTGGTACCCTCAAATTTAAACCTACTCTGTTTGAAAATGCACATTTCAAAATTCCGCAATGGGCGCGCAGGAGACTCATTAAAGGAAGTAGGGGATTCCGCAATATTTCTGAAGTAGAGGTAGGTCGAGATGAGCATGAATTAAGACTTACCGTGTAAGTAAAGATGGCACACGTCATCTCCTGCATCCTATGGGGCAATGGTATTCAAATTGTATGATAACAAATAAATAAAACATTCGAAATTATGCAATCCTTAGTCCTGCTTGTTATCCATCCACGTATTTCTTTCTCTTAGAAAATCGTTAAGTGTATGGAATTTACTTGAGATATCGGCTTGGCGCAAACAAATTATTGTTTCCTGATAAAAACCGTCTCATTCATGCGCATTTTGACCCATCTTTATTTTAGAGAATTTCTAGGAATCCCCTAATTCCTTTGGGGAATCCTTTGCGCGCCCATTGTGGATTTTTTAAATATGCATTTTGGGATAATGCAGATTTAAAGTCTTTGACTGAACCATGCCACATCAGCCCTACTTTTCGTTATGTTAGATATATGAAGCTCTGAAGTTCATTTTCTCATGCTTTCGGGACCCTGTAGCTTCGAAAATATACACATTTTAAAAATTTGTTTTTCGTCTTGTTTTGGTGTGAGAAATCACCCCCAGAAGTTTGTCGGTGCAATTTTGAAAGACGTTGTATTTGTTATTTAATTTCATATCCAGATCCTCTTTGAACCTCCCCAAAATCCGTGTAAACCCCAAGAAGAATTAGGGATACATGCGTGAAGGAGCAAGTATAATACTGTAATTAAACCTCATTTTCTGTATTTTTGTAAAATATTTCATAGATTCTTCCAAACTCAAATATACTGCGACTTACTTTGTCTTCCTTCAGACAATTTGCTTTAGCTCTTTCAAACTTTATAACAGTATCTTTGGTATTATTCATAGCTTTAATAAGTGAAGCTGTTCCTTTTGTAAGAATGTGTACAACGGGTAATCGTAGCCAAATACTAATTTAATGGAATAAAGATAGCAAATAAATTATAAATGTATTAATTTCCTTCAATTTGAGCTTGGGAAATTGTTCAATAAAGTAATCTGGATAATTGCTTCGAACACAAAATTAGGTTAATTCTTTAAAATCATGGATTGTGTTATACTTTTATATCTATCTTCTCATACTTAATTTTTTTATGTTAGAGGCGAAACATCTTCACTCCACATAATTCCACAAAAAGCGTTTTCCGTAAGCGGACATAAAATATAAGTATTCCAATTGATCTTAAATATTTCGATGTCAATCGAATATGAATGGTCTTAAATACTCCCACATTGAGTGAATGTGTTGCACAATATACATAAATCACAGCAGGGTACTATTACGGTATGTCTTGAATATTTTTATATTTCGTAACAAACTGCTACCTCCATCATATTCTTAATAAAATAATATCTCGTAATTAACAACAAATTTATTACATATGATAAATTGTTTTCGCTAAATCCCGATATTGTTTGTTCACAACTTTCCTAACCAACACCACGTTAGCGGAAGATCTGCCAGATTGTTACTGAGTCACGTGAATAAACTGCTTTTTAAGAAACTACATACTTATTATTGGCGTAATTAACAACAAAGCTTTCCCATGTAGAAATCATTCAGCTGTATTTGGTTAGTCAAAAAATTCCTTAGTTGAAACTTGATCGCAAGTGTCAATAATTGATTTTCTCAACTCTTCTCCCCTTATACCCGACCGAGATAGTCGTCTGGTCTGAGGCGTTAGGCCAGCGTCTCCAAGATTGCGGGTTCGAATGTTACCTGGGGCATGGATGTTTGTGAAATTTAACAAGCGTTGACCTCGTATAATCGTGACGGGCCGCGTCAAAAGTTACTATCATTGCTCATAGAAAATAAAATTTACCAAAATTTATCTTCTCCGTAATGATCTGAAAGATAACATTAGATCTTACAACCGAAACTTTTCAATGTATGTAATTTTAATTTATAATTCATATCTAATGTAACGAGGACGTCTGTTAAAGTTATTTCTTCTCTACGTATAGAAAGTAACTGCTTCCCCCATAGATTTTAAATGTTTTATATTCAAAATTTTCTTCATTCTAACTTCACTGGGACTACCAGTACAGAAATTACTACATTTTTCATTATTTTCTAGAAACTGTCTTTTTCTTCTTACTGGCGCTATCGATATGATTGTCGAAGAATTTTTATTTTACCCGCTGTCCTAAAAGTTATTTACCACATCTACCTAAATGTGAAACTACAATGCAGAATGTACAATACGACCCTTGTCTGTTTATGAAAAAACTTACAATTTTATCGGGACGGACTAAGCTATAGTGCTGTTACCACTCTTACAATTAATTTTATATTTTAACTAACAATTATATGTTTCCAAACATAGCTTATTTTTTTTCTTCCAGACTCTTCTTCCAAGTTCATAAAGATAGAATCAAGGGTGGATATATCCCCCTTATCCCCCTACCTACGCCACTGGACGGACAAGACCGGTGGATCCTCTACAATTAAACATGATCGTAGTATGGGTAATGTTCCTCTTCTGGAAAGGAAGTTCATAAATCAATGATCGGAGAACCCATTACTGGATATCCTCTTTCTTCGTCTTGAATTTAATTTACATATGCATTTAGACATCTATGGGTCAGCCTGGGATAATGTAGGGTCTAAGTCAAAGATAATATTTCGGCACTTACCTGGAGGAGTAACTGAGGAAAAACTTTCGGAAAACCTCCCGAATGTGAAGTAAACATTTTATTAACTAATCCATGACCGCTGGGTCCCTTCTTTGTCTTCTGTCCGTCGGCCTGAAAGGGTTGGTTTGCTAAACGAAGACTGTGGGCGGTTAAATATTCAATGTTTGTAGTCAGTGAATTAGCGTGAGTGATTTTACAGTTGTGTCCATTGGGAAACAGTTAACACTGATTGTAATGTACTTGCTGAAGAAGAAGCTTGTGTGAGAGATGGTGTCACATACACTGTAGATGGCACTTGAACACCTAAAGTTTCCGGGTTGTTTTTTTTTTTTCAACGAACTCGGAAGGTAATTAACAAACACGAACATATTTAACTCCACATTTCTTAGATTAATTTTATCTTTCTTCTTGGAAGCAGATATTCTCTGTTTCTACAAATCATTCCGCTTAGGAAATTAGTGAATGTTAACAGTTTCTTCACCATGCAGTTGATTCCAGAGGCGGAACTACATTGTATGCTTCCCCCGCAAGAGAATGTCCAAGACCGGAGGTCGATTCGATCCATTGAGAGGCTAGGGTAAAGGCCCTCCTTGGAAGGGTCGCTCCCCGCATTGCAGGGTTTTGCGCCATAGTAGTTACGTCCCTGGTTGATGCAGAGCTTCCATATTTTAAACTTGTCATTACGATACCAAACCACAAGTTTTCCCGCATGGCGCATATCGATTTTTTTTTAAAAAAAAAAGGTTTTGTTTTTTTGATCTAGCGTAATGTACAGTACATACTTACAACACACTTGACTACTTACATTGCCATGAAAACTATACTATCCTGCTTTTTAACCAACATCAAATACGTTTTAAAAAAACTGTATATACAAATTCTTTCCATCTATTGACAGTATTCTCCTCCTTCCGATTTGTTTCTGGCTTTCAACAATCCGTGATGATTTCTTTTGTTTGCCAGAGTGTAGTTTTCAAGCTAAACAACACAAAAGAATGAAATTGCATTTTTCCCTACTCCAAAAGCTTTTTATATCTTTTCCTTGTAACCGTTGTTGAAACGACAGACGGTAGTTAAGTAATTTCATTCATCAAGAGCACAGCTTCTATCCTGTTTCAATTGAAATATTTACTTTGACTTTTTCCCCTCCTTTTTTTCTGAATATATTATATATTTTTTAAATAAAATAGTTGTTGCTATGTAAACAAATCTCTTTTCCTTCTAAACTTTGGTTACATTTTATTTTAAATTAGCAATACATTTTTTTATGTAAATAAGCATTACTGGTAGGTATTAGTTTTCTTTGTGCAAAGACTGAGATAACTGTTCTCAATATTCGAACATTCCTCGCTAGACTGGAAAATAATTTTTCAACTTCAAAGATTTCATTTCGTAATATCACATGCCACTGGAATCATACATCAGCTTTCCAAATCCACTCGTTCAGAATCAAATACCATACTCATCCAATCTCTGGCATAGATGCAATATAGAAATACTTGACCCTTTCGGCTCTAATCACGTGGCAATCAAGTTATCTTTAAATTGTTCCCAGTCACAAAATACTTCTGCCAGCATAATCCTATGTACAACTTCACAACTTCCCTTTGGGACAAAGCACGGTGAAACAACATCGGACTTATATCTCAAAAAACCTTCGATGGTTTTGGGACTGTTGGAGTCTGAGGAAACGTTAAACCACATCCCTACACCGATCCACGCGGCAAAAACGAATCATCCACAACACGAACCTAAATTACACCCACAATATCTAAGCATGGTAAAACGTTCCAGATGGTTTTTCATGGACTATCAGCAAACGGGTAAGATCGTCTCATTGTAAAATGATAGACAGCTGAGAGTACGGTGTCCAATCATATCAAGGTACACAAAATACGATATTGGGTAAAAACTCTAGCAGATACCTCACATCCCATGAAATACTGACGACGATTCAACACTCCGACAAGCAAGAACAAACACTACATCCTCTCATACATCTCATCACACAAATGAAGACAATGCGAATGTCTTTGCCATGCACCTATTAAATTTTCACATCCTTCCATGAAAAACAAAACATTCTCAACATCATCCTAACGACAGCGTCAATCCAGTATCACCCCACCTTCAACCAAATCCGAATCTTCATCTACCCCACATATAAACTGACATTAAACGAAAATACTAACGTTGTCAAAATCAAATAGAATTCCGCTCCTGGGAAGGACCAAATTTCATATTAACATTATAAATAAGAACCTGTGTATAATACAATTCCATCAACTCACTTTCATTTTCAACTTTGTTCTCCGCTCAGGATATACATTCTCGACTGAAAAGCGTTAATGTTCTTGAAATCTGACAAACCTTTAAAAAATACCACTTCTTAATTCTATAACTGACTACCTTTGTAGTAAAATCCTGAACCGCATCACTGTCAAACATTTACACCTACAAATATCCGAACCAGTTCAATAAGTAAACTTCCGACCTTCATTTATCATTAACGGACATATACTTCCACCATGCAATATTATCACAAACCACTGCAATTCAGCTAAAGCGTCCTGTTTTTTTCTCTTTGTACTGTTCGATCTGGAAAAGGCATTTGATAAGATCTGGCACCAAGCAACATCTCTAAACTTTTGAATTTTTCACCTTCCTACAGACATTGTTTGCTTCATCTACAGCAATGGTTCTCAACGGGTGTGTCGCGAAACTTCTGAGATTTTGTGATTATGCTGGTAAAAGTAATGTAAATAATTTAACTCAATATTTAATTTGAAAATGGAACAAAAAAAAAATATCCATATCTTAAATTATGTATTTTAAAGAGAAATTATTGATTGTTTACACTTTGTAATAAGAGATTTCAGTTATTAATGAGAAATTTGAGCTTGTCGTTTCATACACAAAAATATTAGTGACCAAGCTTCCCGCATTATTGACAATTCTCACGTTAGTGTGCTATCCGTTCCGAACACACTACAAAGGGTAGTGTGCCGCGAACAAAAAAAGAGGTTGAGAACTACTGATCTAGAAGTTCCTTTCTTGGCGCCTCACTTATCTTTCAACACACGATTCCCTCTTTTCAGGGCGGGCCACAGAGATCACCCCCCCCTTTCAGCACTATTACACCGCCTCAAAATGTGTTTATCTTTCAATACGCTGACGACAGTGCTTTCCTCGCCATGGAAAAATCGTGTATCAAATCAGCATTCATCTACAAACAGCGCTAGATAACTTCCTACACATGGGCGGATTTATGGGGGCCATGGGGGGAATTGACCCCTCAGTCATTTCAGACTGACTCTAAATGTTTCATTCTAAACGATAGCTTTTAAAGTAATTGTCCCCCCAGGGTATCTCTCCTAAATCCTCCCATTTTGCAACAACGGTGCTAAATGTGGAGAATGAAAGTCAACCCAATCCAAACAAAGTCCGTCTTTTTCTCTCTCATAAATTGTTCTAAGGTTTATCAAAATCCAACCATACTTAACATTCATGTTTATGAAACACCTATATGTCCTTTGGCAAGCACCTCGCATGGGAGTCTCACCTCCAGTAAATGATATCAAAATCATACAACCGTCTAAACTTGTTATGAAGATTACCAGCAATCCATAGTGTCTTCGTCTCTCTAAAGTTGTTTTAAATACGGCACAACGTGCTTCTTCGACCAATACAGGAATATGGCTACACAACCTGGATAGATGAATTACGAAAAACTTAAACGTTCTTAAACTTCCGTATGAGCTATCGCATAAAACTACCGAGTTCTACCCTTGAATTACTCCAACGAATGTATTTTCCACGTACGCTCTTCCATATGGAACACTTCTACCGCCAGAAATAAATCCGCACCCGCTTACACTTAGAACACCCTCTTTGACAGACACCATTAACTTGGACCCCACTTATGGCACGGCCACGCTAAATTATCAAACTCCTTTATTCCTTCTCTTCACTATATGCTATTACATCTAACCATCTTATGACCCCGATAAACCTTGACCTACTCTGCTACTTTCACCATCCACCATCATTCATCGTACCCCATCTTCTGTTGCACAGCAAACCTATTGTACTAACAGGTCTACATCAATGGCCCAGCATGCCATTCTAATATTCCAAGTGTAATTGGTGCGTTTTAGCACCTCATCTCATAAACCATCTAACCAAATGACTGTGATCAACAGATCACAATAACTCCAAGTTAGCAGAAATTAAAATAATGAACTTAATCAAATTTAAAACCAAGCGCAACTCCTTACATTCAAAATCCTTAATCCTCAACAACACTTACATAATAGAGGCTGTAACACCCTCTAGTCACGGGAGAGAGAAAATCTTGGATTAACGTAATCACAGCGAGTGAATGAATATTAGGGTGGGCCGATTTTTTCTTCTTCAGAAATTGGGGTTCGAGTATCATCAAAAGTTGTGAATTGGTACCAGATAAAGCCATGCCAAATATGGCCGTCCTTAAACAATATTTAACTGGGCCCCTGGACCCCTAAAGGGCCTTTTTTTTTTTGCAAAACAAGGAATAAAAATATGATATCAGTTTCCACATTTTCGGGTTCGAGTAGTTATGAAAAGTTGTGCATTGGTACGAAATTTAGCAGTGTCAAATGTGACCCTTTTTGTCCGTTTTCAAACTAAAATTTTCGTGGACTTCGGGGACCGGCCCGGCTAGATATTTTTTGATCTGGCTGTGTTTGGGGCGAACAAACATAACTTAACATTCTATAACTTTTGCACGGTACTCAACCTCAAATTTCTAATATTTTTTTGGGGGGGAGCCGCAAACCGACCGATATATTTATATATCTATATATATATATAGATGCTTATCAGAATAATGGAAACACCTGTAGTTGGCAACACGTCAGATGTATGGGTTGGCAGTGGTGTCGTGGCGACCGCAGCGCCGGACTGCTGGTGGTGGTGTGTTAGGTCGGTCTCCATACTACGTCAGGCGTCGTGGAACAGGAGTGTGCAGTGGCTGCAGCAGACGGAGGTAGTGTAAAATGGGAGACCTCTCAGAGTTTCAAAGAGGGCAAATTGTTGGTGCGCGGTTATGTGGAGTGAGTGTGACGGCAGTGGCTAGTGTGTTAGGTGTGTCGCCAGGGACAGTGTCGAAGGTGATGACGGCCTACACAACACACGGGAAAACCACATCGGGGAAGCGGAACAGTGGGCGGAAGAAAAGCCTCAGTGACAGGGCACGCCGGGTATTAAAGCGCATTGTCACGAGGAACCGTCGTGCCACTGCGGCGCAAGTGACGGAGGAACTCAATCAGCACCTCCCCCAACCAGTTTCGACAATCACAGTCCGCCGCGAATTACATGACATGAACTTACGGGGTCGTGTTGCACGGGCCAAACCTCTCATCAGGGACCAGAACGCTTTAGCACGCCGCAAATTGTGCCGCGACCATGCAACTTGGACCGTTGACGACTGGAAACGTGTGGTATGGTCGGATGAGTCACCATTCACCCTATTCCAAACCACGGGCCGTGTTTATGTGTGGAGAACGCCCAAAGAAGCGTATGATCTGCAGTGTCTCCGCCCAACTGTGAAACATGGCGGCGGCACGGTGATGCTGTGGGCCGCAATATCATGGTTTTCATTGGGTCCTGTGGTCACACTTCGCGGACGCATCACTGCCAACGATTATGTCGCAATTTTAGGAGACCACTTGCATCCTGTGGTCCGGATGTTGTTCCCAGACAATGACGCCATATTCCAGGATGATAATGCACCCATTCACACAGCT
This sequence comes from Lepisma saccharinum, assembly GCA_022664845.1. Taxonomy (NCBI): domain Eukaryota; kingdom Metazoa; phylum Arthropoda; class Insecta; order Zygentoma; family Lepismatidae; genus Lepisma; species Lepisma saccharinum. The sequence goes on along the minus strand of JAGDQP010012975.1, from coordinate 3,350 downwards.
GGAGTTGTTGCAGCGTGGTTTGAGGAACATCGGGATGAAGTTCAACACCTCCCCTGGCCCGCCCATTCCCCAGATCTCAACATAATTGAACATCTGTGGTCCATCTTGGAAACACGACTCCGGCGACGATTTCCACCTCCATCCTCTCTCACAGAACTGGCCGATGCCCTGCACGAGGAATGGTGTAATATTCCACTTGCTACCATTCACGACCTCTATGCCTCCATCCCACGTCGCATCAAGGCTGTTCTGAAGGCGAAAGGTGGCCCGACACCATATTAATCTGGTAAGTTGCACTTTCGTTCAGGTGTTTCCATTATTCTGATAAGCATCTGTATATATATATATATATATATATATATATCTGGTGTAGTAAAAAGTAATCCATTATTTTGCCAATAGATGGCTTCAGTGATCTGTATCTCGCGTTGTATAAGTCGAAACGAAGCGGAATTCGGCCCATGTTTATGTGAACTTTTATCTTGTTTTGATGTCAGGATTCACCTCCCAATTTTTTCGAACCATCATATTCATTTTAAAATGTGGTAACCTAACCGTAGGGTATATGGTTTGCTGACTCATGGCATGGAGTAATAGAAACCAAACCTAGGAAACAGCAACGGTAGACTATCTCTTGAACTAGGCCATGGATGTAAATACCGATAGGTAACGGATTGAATTGGTCCAATATAATTAAGCTTGGTCAACTTGCCGCCAGTTTTTGATTAATCTGATGATTGAGATGAACTTGCGTGTCTTATTGAGTCATCTATGCTTGCGTGTGTTTGAGTCTGGCGCTTAGGAAGAAAGGGAAGGATATTTGAATATATATTTTAATCGATTACAACTACCAGGTATTCTAGGTGTGCGCGCGCATGTGCTGGCGTCAATTTATGGCCCCCAGCAGTAGATCCGTTACCTATTTATATCCATGGAACTAGGGAAAGAGCGCTAAACACACAGGAAAGAGCGCTCGAGTAACAACCGAGAGCGTATTTAAGTAGTGTGATTCGTTGGAATGGTTTGAGATACTTGTCGCATTGAAACAGTGAGATGGGGTTCACTTTTTCAGAATTTGCACTCGTCTCTAATTTTTGACAAGAGCTACTTGCAGATTCTCCCTTTCTTTACTTCAGTTCCACATTTTTTAACCCTTCATTTTCTGCTCATTTATTCCTTTGTATTATTACATCGTTCACTTGTTCCTTCGTAATACTTCATACCTTCATTCCCCTTTACAGCGGCTCTTTGAGATTAGACTTTATATCTCTCTGAAGTGCAGCAGAAATTTTCTGCCTCACGGCCAGTCCTTTTCTTTTGATCGCTAATCTCACTTCAAAAGCATATGCCGTCTAAGTTCCTATCCAGAAACAATTATTAAAGAGAAGTGTCCTGTTTGATGTTCGCAGGGGAAAGATAGAACGATAAATACAAGTATTAATACATACGATTTCTAAATGACGACTGTACTAAGATGACTGCGATGGAAACTCACATTTTATACAGTGGTAGGATAGTATTTATGTGCAAATTTGGTTACAAACTATCATTTCTATAATGAGCTAAACTGGATTTTTTATTTAAAAACGAAGCCCAACTTATCTGAGGAATGGCGTCCTTTGTAGATTACTTTCGGGGAAGAAAGCGGTAAGGTCCTTAGTTGATATACCATCCCATCATTTGTCTGATGAAACTGAGCAAAATTCTTTGCGAATGTTACGCTCGATTTTGCACTACTATAAGGTACTAATTGTTTATAGAAATATCATTATAATTTTAGTTTATCACATTCTATCTGCATGGTACGACGTGTCATAGAAGAATTGGCAAAAACTGTAATATAACAAGTACAGTAATTATTCTTATATTACTGATTACTGTTTCCTTCAAAGTAGAACTTTGATTGTACACAGACACCTTTTATTCAGTGAGCTATCGGAAAGCATATTGAAAACTTTTTAATGTAATGTTTCTAGAGTATTATTGTAGCATTGTTGTTTATCTGAAGGTAATCAGATGATACATTCTCTTTCTTTGAAAGACGATGGACGACTAATGTCTTGACGCCACATCCGGTTGGTTGCCATAGCAGCGACAGAGGCCTAATCGAAATAAATAGTAAGTTTGAAACAAGAGAAATGGGAAATCAGCTGTTAAAGTAATGGCTATATATATATATATATATATATATATATATATATATATATTACTTCTTGATTATTTCGGTGACGGGCGGAAACTGACTGAAAGAAAAGAAAGTGTTGTTGAGTCTAACCGTGTACTTTTCCTTACATACAACCGAGATTTGATGTATTACCATGCATTCGAGGGGATAAATACACGAATCACACCCGAAACGCAGATTATTCTTGATTTGTACGAAATTAAATCTGAGTTGAAAGCCAAGCTATTGAAGGATAGTAGAATACAAAATATCCTGACATTGTACTAACAACAGGAACTGGTTAACAGTCCTTGATTTTTCCTAATATTTAGCTTTCTAGTGTTCAGACTATCACACCCGGAACTCCTGGATTGGCCGTTTCTTTCTACTTCCAATGGCAGTAACGTTCGCAGGAACTTAAGAGAATCTCTTCATATATTTCCAAGCCAGCAGCCAAAATGTATTCAAGTTAGCCACGAGAAAAAATATACCAATTCATCGTATTCTTTAACTCCACGATTTTCTTGGACAATGAATTAAATTTGCTCAGCTATATTTCCTTCTTTTAACTGGATTCATGAGATTTCATGAGGAATTAACACAAGGCTTTTGTTATCACTAATGTAAACATTACTCTTTAATTTCTTATAATCAGATACGTGGTGTGCCTAAAGTTACTGTGGACTAAATAGATTTCAAAGCTGAAAAAAGATTATGTCCACTGCAACACTCCAAGGTATATCACATCACGCTGTAGAAATCGAGGAAAATTAACAGACGGAATTATCTATTTACCCTTATTTTTCTTAGTGATTAAAGCTAATTTTAAACATTACTAATATTAATGGAAGCATTGTTATATCAGTTTGTATTATGTCCTTCAGTTATCACTAGCCAAGTAATAGAAATCCGAACAAAAACACCAGAGGTGCAAAAAGTGGAGCCAAGTTCTTTAGCCCTAAAAAGGTGTGAAATGGGAGACGGATGAGCCAAGTTCCTTGGTGACAGCATGTAACAGGAACAAAGGAACTTGGCGCGAGCTGGCAACAGCCTTAAGGTTGGTGGCGGTGGACGTAGTGGGTTTTAGGATCCCCACCACCCTTATAGCTTGAGGATCATGAACCTTGCCACTTCGCGCCAAGTTCCTTTGTTCCTGTTACATGCTGTCACCAAGGAACTTGGCTCA
>JAGDQP010012974.1:0-48965 GCA_022664845.1 Lepisma saccharinum | reverse complement strand
CCCCCACCCTCTCGATACTCTACACGTTCCACGGCGGTCTTCAGCTGGAATGGAGAAAAGAAAGAAAAACTAACTGTCAGTGACCCATCCTCCTTTAAAATAGCTTGTTTTAGCCACAAGTGCTCTGAAGAATGCTTCCCTACCCTCTCCCTCCAGTGTTCCGAAGAAAACTCCCCTTCCCTCCCACTCATCTGTGTCAAGAATTCCTACCACAACAGAAACCGGAAAGCGAAAATCCCTCTACAATAGATGAGACACAAGTGCCAAGGAACTTCAATTAACAAGAATAAATTCTGAAGAATTATGTAATCCGGAGGATTATGTAAGTAGAACGAATCAATATGAATATTATTACGATAATTTAGATACTTACTGTAAAAATTATGATAACTTAAAGAGTGAAAACATGTTTACTATTCTCTACCTAAATGCAAGAAGTATGAGAAATAAAATCGATGAAATAGAACTACTTTTAAGTAAGTTACAGAAAGTTGACGTAATAATAGTTGTTGAAACTTGGTTATATGATGAAGAAATAAAATATTACAATATTCAAGGTTACAATATACATTATGTTTGTAGGAATTTTGACCGAGCTGGAGGTATTGCTTTATACGTTCGTGAGGATTTAAATTGTAGAGAAATAAACCGTATTGACAAGGTGTATAGCGCGTTGGCTTTACAAATAAATCTGCCATCAAAAGCGTATACATTAATTGGAATGTATAATCCACACTCGCGTCATAGTAAAGATTTTCTTGATGACATGGAAAATCTGTTTGTGAAATGTAATAATACCTCTATCTTACTAATTGGTGATGTTAATATAGATACTTTAAAATCATATCTGCCTGAAGCAGCGAGATACCAACATTTTTGTAGAAGTAATGCCCTGTTTCAGGTAAATGTGAAATATCCCACTAGAATAACCCACTCTAGTAAAACATTGCTTGATCATGTACTGGTAACCAATTTATGTGAACGAGTGGTGGTAAATAATATTTCCGTTGATATTAGTGATCATAATATTTTGCTGTGTAATGTAAGCGATCAACGAGTAGCCTCTTATGATAAACCATGTCCTAGGTTGATAGATTATAAAATAAATTATCACGTTCTCAATAATTACTTTAGGAATACAAATTTCATTTTGAATGAGCACTGTATCGACGAACAATATAATCATTTAATTGATTATTTTAAGCAAGGTATTTGTATTGCAAGTTTCAAAGCAAAAAGTATCCAAGATACTAAAAGAAAAGGGTATAAACGAAAATCAGCGTGGATAAATTATGAATTATTAGAATTAGTAAAGAAGAGAGATAAGTATTTCTCTTTATTAAAGAGATTTCCAAATAACGAGAATATACGTGGAGAGCATAGCAGACTTAGAAATTCAGTGACAAAACTTCGAAGGAATCAAAAGAATAATTATTATAACAAAAAAAATTAGTGAATCCCTAATTGATAGTAGGAGATTTTGGGCAGTCGTTAAAGAGTTATTGACAAACAAGAAATCTGAGAGTAACGTACCAAATATACAACTTCAAGTAGATGGTATTAGATTAGATGATGATGAAATACCCAAGATATTAAATAATCATTTTGTAAATATTGGTAAAGAATTAGCCAACAAAATACCCAAAATTTCAAATCATAAGCAGATTATCCAGATATCTTCTAATTTTAGTTTTTATTTAATTCCTGTTACCCCAGCAGAAGTTATTAACATCATTAGTACATTGAAGAATAAGAAGAATAAAACACGAGATGGATTACACAATGAATTTTTAATTAAATGCAAATATACCATTAGTAACACATTATCCGAGTAAATTAATTTCTCTTTTAGTTCAGGAGTTTTCCCGGAACAAGGCAAAATTGCTAAGGTAATACCAGCATATAAGGGTGGAAATAACTTAGATCCTAATAATTATAGACCAATCTCGATATTGAGTTGTATATCTAAAGTAATTGAAAAGTGTGCCTATGATAGAATGATAAAATATCTTGACTCTATAAATTTCTTTTATCAACATCAATATGGATTTAGAAGAAAATCTAGTACATTGAATGCTGTAACTGATGTTGTGGTTGAGATACAAGAAACCTTGGACAATAATAAATTAGCAGCAGGGTTATTTATAGATTTAAAAAAAGCGTTTGATACACTCAAACATGAAATGCTTCTATCTAAATTGGAAACGATAGGATTTAGAGGATTACCTCTCAATTGGTTGAAAAGTTATATATCAAATAGAACTCAGTATGTGTCAGTTAATGGTAAAGAAAGTGGTGAATTAAAAATAGAATACGGTGTACCCCAAGGATCAATCTTAGGCCCTTTGTTATTCTTAATATATGTAAATGATGTACAGTTGTTGAATCTGAAAGGGAAAATAACATTATTTGCAGATGATAGTGCAATATTTTACAAAGCAGATTCAATAGATCAATTGAAAACCTATATTGAAGAAGATATGTCTACTTTATACAATTGGTTGTGCACAAACTGTCTGTCATTAAACTTAGAGAAGTCTGTCTTTGTAATCTTTCACAAACCTTTGTCAAAAATAGAACTACCAAATAAAATCGGTACAAAACATTTAGTAGTGGAAAGAGTGTAATGTATAACATATTTAGGATTAAAAATTGACCAACATCTTTCTTGGGAACCGCATATTACGCTTTTAGAAAAAAAGGAAGCCCCTATTGTTGGAATAATGCACCGTTTCAAGAATGTTTTATCATTGAATGTTAAAAAAATGGTCTATAACGCATTTATACAAAGTCATCTGATATACTTATGTACAATCTGGGGTCACACAAACAAAACAAGATTACATAAACTTGTATTATTACAAAAAAAAGCTATTAGAATAATGTATGGGTATCAGTTATATCATCCAAGTAAGAGTTTGTTTTATGAAACAAATATTTTTCCGCTGGAAATATTACTTAAAATTCATTCATGTATCTACGTTCATAAAGCACTGGGTGGAAATATGCACAGTAATTTACTGTTGATAAAAAGGAATGAAGTGCATGGATATAGGACCAGACAAACAGAGCAAATCAGCATTGATAGCATTAAAACTTCTACTTATGGTACCAATAGTGTTAAATATAATTTATGTCAAAATTATAATACTTTACCTAAACACATTAAGACCATAAAATCTATTCCCAAATTTAAAAATGAAATAAAAAAATACTTTTGGAAACTTTTTACAGATACATAAATTGTTTTGTCAAAATATTACTGAGAACCTTTATAGATACAGAAAAAGACTTACTAATTTCTTTTCAAATTATTGCTTTTCACTTATTGCTTTTCAATTGTAGAACAGTGTTACCATCTAGAGTATGCCCTTAGTGTGAGCATATAAGCTCGTTGGGGCCCATCATGTATTTGATTACTAATTTTGTAATGGTTGCCTGTACTTTTATCTTTATCTTATCTAATAAATCTTATCTGTGTCCAAGTCTGAAGCAAAACCTGATCGCATACTGTTGCTTGATATTCGGAACGCACAAGAAAAACCTACTTCACTAAAATAATCGCTACAACAACCAATGTGACGCTAACGAGATCAAACTTGCACTGATGGTCTATCACATGTTCATCCACCTCCCCTCCAAGTTCCACGTCACTAGCGTTACCGGTTCATGCGCAGTGTTTCCAGTCTCATTACTTTATTTACACACCTCGTATATATCTATGTGTGTATCAGTGTATGTATGAATGTATGTGTATATTTGTGTGTGTGTTTGCCTTTTCGCATGGGGTTGAATGAGCAATAGGATGTATGACGTCATGTTCCCTGTTTGGTTCTGAACATGAGATCCACGTTTTTTGAATTCTTTTCTGGTTCTTGTCAACAAGGGGGGAAGGTTTTTGAGCTTTGCTGCCGGCAATTTATGTTTACAGTTCATGCACATTAATTGAGATATGAGCACAATAGTTTCCCTCTCCCCATTCTTCCTTCTCTAACATCTTTTTTAAAAGAGTTTTTCGTACTAGCTTTTCTCTGAATGATCTTATTTTTTTATGTTTCTTAATCAGTGGGATCATTTTTATTTTTACTCTTCTTGTTAATACGAAGAAAACCTTCATACTTTGTGTTTTTGTATAGAGAATAATATTATTACTGCACATATAAACTTCAATTCTTGCTAAAAGTAACATTCACGCTGTCGAATAATTTTGTAACTTCTTTATTTGGGAATAAACTTCAGAATGAGGTATATAACACATATTTACCTAAAATTATATGGTTAAAACCAAACATGAAATAAGGGCTCACGTAGCTAAACGCCGCACACCCATCTTAAAATTTTAGAGGGAAACGTCTCCTTACTTGAAGGGGGAAACAACGCTGCGTACAGCAGATTAACAACTACAGTAGTTTGAATTTTCATTTTTTTAAAATATTATTTTCCTTTAGGCATCTAAAGCTCAGACCAGGATAGGGAAGGAGAAAGGATCCGGGAAGGTGTCGGTCGGGCCTATGTTAAAGGTGCAATTCCGTCATTTACCTGGTATGACTGAAGAAAAAACTTGGAAAACCCCAGTCAGAATGGTTGGCCGCTGGGATCGAACCCACGACTTCCCAAATGCTGCGCCAACGCTTTACAACTGAGTTACGGCGGCTCGGTAAACAACTAGTTTGAATTTAGCGATTTAGATTTTTGGTATAATCTTGTAGATATCCTGTAAGGATGGAAGTGACCTACTATTAAGATACAATTTGAATCTGATGAAAAAAGACATCGGATAGGACAACCAACAATATACTTCTATAAAGCTCTTAGTTTTCATATGATATAAAGTTCGTCCCGTGAAGAATTTAACATTGTCCGACGCAAAATTAAAATTCTGTTGGTAGTATATGTAAGAACAATCTGGTCGAAATCGTATGGGCCGGAGTATACTCAGAAAAAACAATTTCCATTGTCATCTTGGTTATAATGTTTTTAAATCAGGGAAATATGTTTGTTAATAATCATAAGATTGATTTCATAATTCATGTCCAGAAATGAAAATAAGAAAGTATTACAGTATAGAATAACTGTTCGAAGACATAGCTTCTCCATACTAAACTAAAAGGTAGCTTACCAAAGGCAGCTGTCATCATGAGAACTTCATCAGTCATCTGTAGAGTAAGGAGGTTGTAGGTAGCATGTTTCTATGTGAAATGTATAAACTCGCAACTTTTGAGAGAACGTGTAGTTATGGCAACTATCAACTCTTTGGTCTAACTTAAACAACAGTCTGTGTTGAGTAATATCAAGTATCAGAGTTAATTAACTCACCTTGTTCAACACTGATAAAAGCTTTCAGTTAATAATGTAAATGCAAATACATTTTCATTAGACAAATGGAGCAACTAGAATATCACTTTGAAACACACCATTGTGATCTGATACTAATACTCACTCTAAATGATTGTGTTAGTAAATGCTATTGGGTGGAAAATATGAGCGTAAATAAATAGCAATAATACAGAAAGTAGCTGGTACTTCAAACTTTAAGTATTAACTTGAAATCTTAGCTATTGTTTCAAACTTCGATGTATTTTCTTCGACGATTTCTTTTAATCATCAATGTAATTTAAAGTACATATTAAAATACTTTAGCTTCAGATATTTAACCGAGATTAAAACGTGATAATTATGTCAAACATAAGACAAAAAGTGTATTCATTATTGGTATGCTTTAAGTATCTTCTTAATCATCACTAGAAGATGTTAAATATGCAATAACACGACGTAGTGCCCTTTGAAAAGTTTAAACGTTGTACCTGATTGGCAACACTCGCTAACCGGTGACATCGTATTTTCATCCCTGATGTGCACCATATTGCTAAACACAAATTTCAGCAAACGGAATGTTTATTAATTGAGTTGTTTCTGACTTATTGAGAATTATTCATTTCTTCCCATGGCTAGGCGTCAACTTTGGGCTCAAATTTGGAAACGCTGTATCTCCAAAATGAAGCGGAATTTCACCCAGGTTCATAGGAACTCTTTTTTCTTCTTTCAATATCAGGAATCACCTCCCGAAAGTAGCGTCCTTTATTCTGAATCACCGTGGATATATCCTTCATTTAACTTCTGTGAATTTCGCTGCCCCCCTGGCAACACTCCCCCTTGTCCATCGCACCTTAAATTTTGGTATTCTTCATATCTATCCATGCTCTATCAGATGCACTGTGTTTGATCTGGATTCCAGCGACAACACGTTGTGACCTTCCCTTGTTAGAATCGTGTCTACTAAATTCATTTGTCCTGTATACAGCATAAAACTACACCAAACTGAAACAGGGTCTCTTTCTTTGTCTCCTTTGTAAAGCAAAGGACAAAATAATATCAATATTACAAATTATTAATGTAAAATTAGATTCAAAGAGCACATAGCACATAAAATCTGTATATTTTTTCTATCTAAAATATTTGCTAACTAAAGGCTGATTGAGTTCCCAAATAAAGGGTCGTTCAAATATGTCATCACATTTTTAATCAGTTAGATCCCCTGCTCCCTTAGTAACCAAAATTAATTAGCTGGCCTATCCCTAATACACAGACACCCATAAAAAATAAGCAAAGCTTGAACCCTCCTTACCGTGCTGACGCAGGCGCGTAATTACAGTGCGACTGGGCTGACAAATATCCAGGCAGCAGTTACAGTGACTCATCCACGACAAGTTTCTTTCGCCCTCCCAAGAAACCATTCTGAACACAGTAGCCAGCAGTCAATTGGACGGTTACAGTGTATAGAATGAAGTTATTAACAGCTGTTTTTAAAAGTGTAGAGCAAACTAGTGAGTGAAATACAAGATACTAACTTGTGACCGAGTCACATAGCGATGTACCGGAGAGCATATAGACTCTAATGTTTCGAAATAGAATGACCATATTTGTGCAGTTTTACTTTCCAACACGAAGGTACCCAGGAGATGGAGCGTGTGATGCCTCAGTTTACGAACTGAACTCCTTGTTAATTAAAGTGTTTGATGTGCAATTTTTGGTAAGGTTTGGGCTCTTGAGTATTTTATATAAGAGAAGAACATTTGCAAAAGTAAATGACCTTGCATTTACAAATACAAATCTGCAACAAATGACCTTGCATAATTACGTATCCAAAACGAAATTTTTAGCAAAAATCAAGGGGTCAATCTGTAGGGTTCTGGGAACGATATTTCAAGTGGTTAGCGAAATACGCCTGAATAACTATTGCGACCCCACGAAAATTGAACTTGTGTGGTTTCGGTATAAAACGGGAAGGAATAGAGAAACTACTTACAAATCTCAATATAATAAAAAAAACATTGTTCACGGTGTTTTCAGAGGGTACATATGTGGGGATCTGGGGCGGAGTTCGGCCGATTCGTTTATAGGTAAAATGTACAACACCATACAACATTACATTAAGTGAAAATTAGAAGTAGATAAGTTAAACAGTTACCACGATATGGCACGGCAAACATTTAACTCCATTATAACAACTTAACAAGGCATGTCCCCAGTAGCACATACGTGTTGTAAACATTTATAAAACCGTTTAATAAACATTGAATAAACCGTTGAAAGGGCGGACATTAAACGGCTTTATCAACGTTTAAAACACGTATGTGCTACTGACGGGGGGGGGGGGCAATAAGATGATGAGCTACTCCAAAACTAACTATGGGAATAATAAAGTAGTTTAAAACTATCATTCACAGTGAATTCTAAAGTAACCCTCGTGGGATTCTGGGGTACCAAGGGGTACGTACTGTTCTCATTTATATATTTACACCACATTTATCAAGCAAAAATAAAAGAGAGTATTCAACTGAGTTGTTCACTGGAAATCCGAACATGATATTTCAATTGGTTATCAAGATTCCCCTCAATAACTATCGCGATCACATGAAAAGTTGGCTTGTGGGGTTTCGGGACGAAACGAGAAGGAATTGTGGAAACTACTTACAGCTACCAGCATAATAAAATAAGATATTGCTCACGGTAATTTCAGTGGGAACCTATGTGGGGTTCTGGGGTACGCTCGGGTATCCACAATCGATTACCGAACTTTATCAGATGGGTATATAAACGGAATATACAGTACAATGTAAGGTTACATTAAGTGAAATTTTTAAGTAGCTTCATTAAATGATGTGACGAGGTAAATGCCTGTTACCCATGGTAACAAGGAATGGAGTACGGTAATAAGACGATGAGCTACTCCAAAACTAAGCATGGACATGATCGTGTTGTTTTAAACAGGAAATTCTAAATGAACCTGCGTCTGGTTCTCGTGTACTGTGGAGTACCCACACTTTTGGCTATTGTAGATCGTCCGATTCGTTTATAGACAAAATACACAATGCCATACAACGTTACATCAAGTGAAAATTTGAAGTTTATAAGTTACACGGTTACCGAGAAATGGCGTCATAATCATTTGACTCCATGGTAAGGAATGGGGTAGGGTAATAAGACTCCGAAACTAACCATGAATTCTTTCACGTTGTATGAACTACAATCTACGATAATGCAGGGAGTACTTGTGTTGGGTTCTGTTGTACGCTGTAGGTACTAAAACCGTGTATTAGAATAATATTAAAAAATTTCTTAACAAAAATTGAGCTATCAATGTAGAAACATAATTACTTAGTGAAAAATAATTGTGAATTTTTTGGTCGGTTCCAGAGACATCAACGTTTAAATTTATAAAATCATGAACTTTGAATATCTTCTCTCTGGGGTATTAATTATAGGGAGATGGAAACATAATAACGAAAACTAATTAGGCATCTACAAGCTGTTTTTGATGAAAACTACAGTCAATATCGAAATTTGTGCATTATGCAACAATCAATATCATTAACATATTGCAGATAATAGAAAGGCTTTCATATCGAGTTTCGTCTTGGGTATATGGTTTGAACTGTCGCTTGCTTATTCTACTTGGTGTACAGTGGCAAAAGTTTCCGCTTCCTTTCTTGCATACACTCTTTAATGGTACGCTTAATCTATTAGGACCGAAAGTGAAAAAAAAAAAAACTTTAAAATGTATTTTCGTTAACACAAATAATTCCGACGTGCCTTCTGAGTATAAATATTTTTTTTCGCAGGTCAAATGATAACATAAAAGGAGACTAACTTCCATTAGGATTAATATGACAATTTGTGATATTATTAAATCAAGAAAACTTTTTTCCTTTTAGCTTAAGATCTATGATGGCAAAGAAATCCTGTAATAAATAAACAAAAAACATGTTATACTGTGTTGCTGTCTGATTACCAAGGGTTATCGAGATCTCCGGGCCTTCTCAAAATCTTGAAATTAATATTGAATTCGATTCCATAGAATTCCATAGACTAAGCAAATAGAGGCAATTACCCAAAATTTTCCCCTACTTATTATTAGATAAAGGAAACCCATAGCAATCCAAGTTTTTAATCTGAAAGTTGGTCATTTTTATAATAGAAAGCATATGCAGTTTTTAAAAAGTCATAATGGCTTTCTCTTTTACATTTTTTAATATTTAAGAAATTAAAAATAGGGATTTCGCCAGGATTTTCAGTTAAGGAAGGTGTAAAGTCAAAATTGGGAGGGTGTAAGGCGAGTTTTGCACGTTTTTTTTATCGATTTTTGAGCTCAAAAATTTTTAAGTTGCGGGAGGGCAGTTGTCGAGAATTTGGCGGGTGACATCCGACAGGGATCACTGAATACAAATATTTGTTGTTACTTATAAACTGAACAGAAAATATTCTTTTAAAGTTGCCAATAAATGGAACGTAAACAAAGCAGAACAGTATGTTTCTAACAAACATTCGGGAGTTTTCGTAAATGATTTTTTTTTCTGATTTTGTTTAAAATATTCATTAGGCCCTATTTTAAAAACTAGGAATAGCTATTACCTAAATTGTTGATAGTGCAATATGCATCCAAAACTACAATATTCTCATTACTAAAAATATTAGAAATAACACGTATATTAAAATGAGTTTTAGAAAATAAAGTAAAGTGGGCTATTTAGTAAAGTAGGTTCCAAATCACTGCGTTCACGAACCCCGGTGCATTAGAACCCGCCACCACGCGCACAGAAAGCAGCGCGCTAACCTGTTGGCCACCCTGAATCCCCATGCCTTATTTCCACGGGGTAAAAATATATAAAACGCCACATCACAGTAACTGTTAATTTAGCTCCTTCAAATTTTTACTTAAAATAACACTGGATGGTATTGTACATTCTTTTTATAAACTCATCTTACGAAATTCGTAGTCGTTATTCTGTGTATTTCAAGGTAAACCAGAAGTCCACACAGTTACCTCTGGAAACTTCTATGAATGATAGTTTAATACAATGCGATGAAACTCGTGTTTTGTTTTGGAGTGACTCATCGTCTTCTTACCGTACATTATGCTTGTTACCATGGAGTAAAATATTTAAAACATCATATCTCGGGAACTGTTTCACTTATCTACTTCAAATTTTCACTGAATGTAACTCTGTATGTCGTGTGCTGCATATTTTGTCTACAAACGAGTCGCATGAACATCGAGAGCCAATATTCTGGGTACCCGAAGGTACCCCAGAACTCCACATAGGTTCCCGCTGAAATAACAGTGAGTAATGCTACATTTTATAATGTTGGTATCCGAAAATAGTTTTTGGATTCCCTCCGTTTAGTACTGAAACCCTACAACCCAAAAAATTGACAATACAAAAATTGACAATTAAATTATACATAATTTAACTTTGGTTTACTTACGATTTCTTACCGTATTTGAGTCCCGGGGAGACGTAGCTGATTGATGCTCATTTGTTATAAATCGGACAACAACTGTAAATGCACTATTTTTACACACTTGGACATATTTACTTTTCCCTGAAGAAATTACACTGAACTATTCCTAAAAGACCTAAATAGCTAGTAATTATGGGAGGGTATGCTGATATTAGAGATTAAAATTAGAACAGGCATTTTACTATTTTAATTGATAGTTTTGAACAAAGTTCTAGCAAGCTATCTATTTTGGTCGATCGGAATTTAGAGTGATTTGAGCAAGTTGTCTACTTCTATATTTGAGAATCATGCTGTTAGATACACGTACCTCTTATTTTATTCACTGCTACAGCCTCTGTCTTCTCTATGATTTGAAGGATGTAAATGTTCCTCCAATAAAGTCTATAACACTTTCATTCTTCTTTTTCTTGTGCTCCTAATACACATATATAGACTAACGTTCGTTGTTTCTATCAAACACATTGGATACTACAGAATGTTTTGGTTCTGTTTAAAATTCGATGATGTTTAAAAGAAACTAAGTGAAATTTGATTGAGTTCACTTTTTAACCAAATATTCATAGAAGCATGTCTCTGAGAGACTTTACTTGAGAGATCACATATTAGTCATTAATTGAAAATTTTTAGAACATTTGTAGTCACATTCTGGAAATACTTTCTTTGATATTACGTGCCTAATTGTTAGTTAATAATTCCTCGCAGGTGTGATGTGACAAATAAGTCTTCTATTTTTTGTAATGATTGATCGTGCCCAACTGAGGATATGACATCCTGTTATTCATTTCTGTGTTGGGAATATTTGTCGAAATAGCCTTGTTAATTTGCACGTGCAATGTTGTTATATCATTTTACTTCTCGCTGTATTTTTCCTATTAGCCGTGAATCACAATGATCATGAGGTCCCATGTTATTGCTGGAAACCTGTCTGATGTAATGTTCAAAGGAAGATTATTGTTTTTCACCTTTTAATAGCGTCGCTTGCTTTTGAATAAAATTAATTTCTACTGTTCGTATGTTTTGTATTTGTAAAAAGGGCTGGTTTATTTTTTTGAATATTTTTATAAGTTTTCATGTTATATTCTATAACTCTCATCATTCTAATTTATATATATATATATATATATATATATATATATATATAAGTGAGAACAGCACATACCCCTTGGTACTCCAGAACCCCACGCAGCTTACTTTAGAATTCACTGTGAATAATGATAGTTTTAAACTACTTGATTATTCCCATAGTTAGGTTTGGAGTAACACATCGTATTATTGACGTGGTTAAATGTTTCCGCGACATATATTGGTAACTGCATAACTTATCTACTTCTAATTTTCACTTAATTTAATATTGTATGGCACTGCACATTTTGCCTATAAACGAATCAGCCGAACTTCGATAGCCAATATTGTGGGTAACCCACAGAACCCCACATATGTACCCGCTGAAAACATCGTGAACAATGGTTTATTTTATTATATTGAGATTTGTAAGTAGTTTCTCGATTCCTTCCCGTTTTATACCGAAACTCCACAAGTTCATTTTTTGTGAGTCGCAATAGTTATTCAGGTGTATGTCGCTAACCACTTGAAATATCGCGTTCGGTTTTTCACTGAACGTTTCAGTTGCAGTCTTTCTATTAGTTATGCTTGAAAAACTTGAGCTGAATGGAGCAATTCTCGGCGGGTTGCACGGGACATTCAGACAACATTTTTCGCTATAAATCCGTAAACATGAATTTAAAGTCTGCTTTTGATGTGTGGTATGCAACATTCATGGTCATAGAATAAATATGTCTAGGTGAATAAATTTAACAATATTAATTGTATTTGTACCAAAGTTATTAACATTGTGTTGCACGGGACTCAGACGAATGGGCACATTTACTCGTCACACATGTTTGTAATATTTTCTCTGAGTTCTGAAAATATTTTAAAGTGTTAACCTAATGTTAAAATTCTCCATACATTTTCCTCAAATAATAATACTTTACAATATGATTTTGTTAATCCATTGCTTACCTTTTAAAAAATATCAATAAGCATATAGAGTGTTGCACGGAACACAAATGTTCTTGGACGATTCTTTCAATAATACATTAAAAAAATCTGAACCTTTATTTATATAGTGACCTATTAGCTTAATGTAACTATGAAAAGTATGAAAACTGTAATTTTTACTTTTATTTTCAATCGTAAAAAATATATTTACAAGGAGATTACAACTTGATTTCACATGCTAATAAATATTTAATTTATTCTGTCTGCTGCAATAAAGTTCATGCAAGTGTTAAATATGTTTATTTCTATCTTCCATGAGATTATAAGTGTCATATGGTAATTCGATTATTGCTTTACCCCATGTTACCTAAAAATGACGGGAAAGAGGCAGTTTAAAGGGAGCACAATTGGAGGGAAACTCAGACTCAAATTTTCATAGTTACATTAAACTAACAAATCACTATATCCATAAAGGTTCAGCTATTTTATTATTGAAATAATCGTCCAAGAAGCAATGGATTAACAAAACCATATTGTAAAATATTATTATTTGAGGAAAATGTATGGAGAATTTTAACATTAGGTTAACTTTTTTAAATATTCTCAGAATTCACCGAAAATATTACGAGTAAATATGGCCATTCGTCTGAGTCCCGTGCAACACACTGTTAATAACTTTGGTACAATATTGTTAAAATATTCACCTAGATATATTTACTCCATGACCATGAATCTTGCATACCGCACATCAAAAGCAGACTTAGTTCATTTTTACAGATTTATAGCCAAAAATGTTGTCTGAATGTCCCGTATAACACGCCGAGAATTACCCTTGACAGAAAATGATAATTATTTCAGTAATTTAGCCACTGTAGGCAAGCTTATGTCATTGTTAATACATTAGTAATTATCTATTAAAAACTGAAACTAAAAATAAATTGTTTTCGTTCATATACACCAATTTAATTTAATGTCGTGTGCAACACTTGTCGCACGGGACACTTTTTAAATGTCTTATAAAATAAAAAATGATCAAGAGAAAATTTGGAAATTTTAATTGTGCCTTCCTCAGTTGGTTTTAACTTTGGCTTTGAAGTTTTAATAAATAATATTAACTTGTTTAGTTTTTAAACTAAAAAAATTATCTTTTGTGTGATGCACGGGACAAGCGAACATGGGAAGAATAATTTGAGAATTGCTTGATTCTTATGTAGAATTTTTCTTTTCTGTATGACAAATTAATTTTAGGTTATCGATAAATTTAAGTCCTTTAAATATATAAACTAGGTTGGTCATTAAAATTATCACTTATAAATGAAGCAAAAAGTTCCACTTTCCTGTAATGGAAACTTGCTTGTGTTTGAAACCTCATTTCATAATATATATGGAGTAACTGGCAACCATGCCAGGCTAATAAAACGTGATGTTGGTGTGCTCTCAAAAATTGTTAATTTTCGTTGGAAAAATTGAAGACGAACTATACTTGATTATGCTGCTTTTCTACTGAATGTTTGAAGCTTCGTAAGTACTACACATATTCTCTAAAATATATTATTTCGAAATTGTGTTGAAAAAAGCGTGTAGTGCACTCGGCAGCCGCACGTAAACATTGTGAGAACAGTGTTGGAAACTCTTTTATGGGGGATTGTTCATAGAGATATCCTGTAAAACTTAACAAATTAAGAAATCTTCGTTTATATATCATGTGTATTAATGCGTAAGATTTAATATTCAGTGTTTACAGTACTGTTGACTAAGTCTTCAATAATATAAGAAGAGTGAGAGCAATCCAAACACATTTGCAAAGTGGGGCAGTGCTCTAAGTGTTCGAAAAAAAAGAACGGTATCCAGGCAAGACAACTATAAGGGTATAACTTGTGATGTGGATGTTCTTTTCATGAGAGCTGTGTGAACTTGAAACCCGATGATATAAAAGCATTTAAATCATCTGGGAACGATTGGTTTTGTGATAGTTGTAAGGTTAATAGTCCCAATGGTATGCAGGAAGATGTATCGGGGCAAGATTCTGGAAAACATCCTACGTTAGCGGAAGTATACAAATTAGTGTTGTCTATCAGGAAGGAAATTAAATCGTTAGAGAAATCAAATAGAAAAACTGAAAATGATCTAGGAACATCTTTGAATATGGCACATGAAAAGCTTGATGAGAATACTGGTCTACTTAAGAAACAAAGTGATCTGTTAAATACATGTATGGAAAACATAAACGAATTGAAAAAATAAAACAAGCGTTTACAAAAGGAAATCGATAATCTGAATCTGAAGCTTGAAGATTATGAACAACATAGTCGAAGGAATTCCTTAGATAGTTTTGGACTTCCGGACCAACCTAATGAGAATGTCGTAAGTCTGGTTACTGAAGTTAGTAAGGCGCTAGGTGTGAATATTCAAGAAAACCATATTGACGTGTGTCATAGGCTTAGAAAATCTAATAATCAACCGATGTCTGGTATAATTGTAAAGTTTGTGCGTAAAATGGATAAGGACAAACTATTGAATAGAAGGAAAATTAAAAGAAACCTAAATTGTAGAGATATAGGTATTGCTAATGGTGGTCCAGTTTTTATTAATCATAGCTTATCTCTTGCTAGAAAAAGTATTTTTGATGAAGCTAGAATAATAAAAACGAGCTTGAATTTCAATACTTATGGATCGATATGAATGGTAATATAAAGCTAAGGAAAAAAGCAAATGATTCCAAGGTTTTCGTATTGAAAACTGTGGATCATGTCAGATCTCTTAGAAAATAATGTCGAATAGCAACGGAATTACATTCTACTATCAGAATGTTAGGGGTCTAAATACTAAGTTAAGAAACTTATATTTAAATACACTTAACTACAATTATGACGTTATTATCTTAACTGAAACTTGGATCCATGATAATATATTCGATAGTGAAATTATTGACTAAAGAAACAGGTTGTTCAAAAGAGATAGAAATTACAATAGAGCAGGCGGAGTGCTAATAGCGATAAAGGATTCTATTCAGGCCTACAGCTTTGAAATTTACAATAATTTTTTTGCATTATTTGAAAGAAGGGAATATGGAGTATTCAAGGATATTATAATCTTTGGTGATTTCAATCTACCGAGTATCGTTGATTATGATTCTGATTTAATGTTAGGTGGATCTGTTTGTAAAATGCTATGTAATTTTTATCGTTGCACAATTTAAAATTTATAAACAATGTTAAGAATCAGAATGGTAGAACTTTAGTTAGTTATTACTAATACTAGGGGAAATGTGGTTGATGAGGTTAGTGATCCCATATTAAGCATAGATCCCCATCATCCGGCTATGTCTATTAACTTTTATATTGGATACAGTCTTAGTAAGATGAATTTAATGCTTGTAGTCTTCCGGATTTGAAGAAAGCTGTTTTTTTTAATTTGTACTATGAGTTAAGGATCACTTCACGGCAAGGCTTCCTAACTATCGGGATCCTAATTTTGCTGTTTCTTATTTAAATGATAAATTTAATAAGATTATCGAAAAGCATGCACTTATTCAGGATAAAGAGTAGTAAGAAATATCCTACATGGTTCACAAAAGAAATTTAAAATATCTTGAAAAGGAAAGAATATTTTAGGAAAAGAAAATCATTCTCTTCATTTTACAAGAATATGTTTTGTGAACTACGTAGAAGGTCTAAGAAATGAATTAACACAGCGTATAAAAACTATCTACGTGAAATTGAGAGTAATGTTGATTTCGAAGTTGGCCAATTCTGGAAATACTTTCATAATGAAAAGAGGAACAAGAGCGAATATCCAAATGATATGGAATATAAAGGTACTGTATTAAGAAACAATCAAGAAATCGTGGATAGGTTTGCAAATGTATTTAGTAATATATATATAATGATAAGACATCCGATGCCAAATATGATTTCCGAGTTCGTTACTACTTAGATATAAAAGAAATAACCAGAAGAGATTATGTAACAGCAGTGAAGAAATTAAAATCAAGTCGAACTTGTGTTCCTGATGGAATTCCTGTATATGTTTTTAAGGCGTGTAGTGAACTATTAGAAAAACCTTTACTATTTATTTTTAACTTGGTAATAGAAACTTCTATATTCCCGAATCTATGGAAGATAAGTAGAGTCTGTCCAATATTTAAGACTGGTAACAAAGCAAATTTGGAAAACTACAGGCCAATATCTATTTTACCTACCCCTGCTAAACTACTTGATTCAATTTTATTCAAAAAAATGTTTAGTCATGTAAAACCATTCATTTCACCTTTCCAACATTTCTGTGTTTTCTAGAGAAATAGATCAACCATAACTAATTCGTCAACTTTCGCTCAATTTATTTCTGAATGTTTAAATTCTAACCGTTCTGTCGATGCAATATATTTAGATTTCTCAAAGGCATTTCACAAACTTGATCATAGTCTTCTGCTTACAAAGTTTAACACTTTATGGCATGTCGACAAGGTTGATATATTTAATGAGATCATACAATCCGATAGAAAGCAGTACGTTTCGTACCGAATGTCGAAATCTAGCTACATCAGGAGTACCTCAAGGCTTAAACTTGGGGCCACTATTATTCCAATTATTTATAAATGATCTACCGTTGGAGATAAAGCATTCCAAATGCTTATTATTTGCAGATGAAGTAAAATTATTCATCAAAGTAGTTGACGAACACAGTTGTAACAAACTTCAGGAAGATCTCAATAATTGGTACAGTTGAAGTATAAGAAATAAGCTGTATTTTAACGTAAAAAATGTAATACTATATATTTTACTAGAAAACGTAACTCAACAGAATTTGAATATAAACTTAACAACAATAAAATAAATAGGATTAACCAGGTAAGAGATCTTGGTGTAATTTTGAATAGCAAATAGACTTTTGAAAATCATATTGAGAAACTTACTGATGAAGCTTACAAATTACTGGGGTTTGTAATTCGGAGTACAAAACACTTTAACGACATTAGGGTTCCTATAATACTTCACAATAGTATTGTAAGAAGTAAATTAGAGTATACGTCTCTGGTCTGGTCCCCTTCCTTCAAAAGCTTTATTGAAAGATCCGAAAAAAATTAAGTTACCTTTATTATAGAAAATTTAAAACATCTTCGTATAAAGAGAGAATCTCTTATAATAGCCTACTGGTAGATTTTCAATATGACTCCTTATCTAAAACAAGAGAATTAGCGGAACACGTATTCCTTTATAAATTGGTGAATGGTAATATTGACTGCGGAGATCTGTTGGAAAAAATAAATTTCAATATCGGCAGACTATCAGTACGTAAGAGATTACCGTTATACCTGTACATATCGTTTTCTAATATATTGATACACATGAACAGGATGGTCAGGATTTGTAAAAGACACAACAGTATGGTACAAAGAAATAGTAATATAGATTTTGCATTGAAATTTACATATTTTCTAAGTTTTATCAGACAGATGTTGTAACGCTTGCAAATTATTTTAATGCATGATTTGAATAGCAGAATATGTAATCTTCAGCTAAATCTACTACAAAAGTAATCTAAGATGTGTTCAAATTTATATAATATCTTTGATACGGAATGCCCTTGTACATATTCTCATAAGATAGCTTTGTTTTTATTTCATGATACTGTAGGTATTATACACAATTTTATCACAATTTGTATGTTATCACAATTTTTATTCGTTTCAATGCTGCTTTCAAATGTTTTTTTTTTACTTATCTTTAACATATTTAGTAACTTTTCTAATATTATTTACTTACCTCTATAGTTTTTAGTAATATTGTTATATCTTGTATTTGAACATCATGTTTAAAAATTGTACACCTTTGTACTCTGCAAAACCTACAATAACTGAAGATAGCTTTCAGTTACGGGTATGAGTTATATCAATTAATATGGATTTTACACCGAATATATACATATGTTGAAATTACTTTAAGACAGGTAAATATATTTAATTATACTATTGGAATAGAAATTATGTAATTTTATGTAAATCTATAACGCAAAATAATTTATCTTGTTCGAAATTTTTATATAACCTTTGTAAATGTTACCTTGTATATCTTCTTCACTCGTAACTCTGTTCTTCATCTTAATACAATCCAATCATCATCATTTATTACCTATATTATTTTTGTATTCCTTTTTATATATTTTTTTTCATATTTCTCTCTTATCTTTATGGTGACTTTTTTACCTTTCATTTCTTTTTTTTAACATTCTAGTTTTAAGTAATACCATGTTTTAAGTAATAAAATGTATATGATTGTAACATGTAAAAACTTTAATAACCGGAGATGGCTCTCTGTTATTAAAGTGGGCGAGTGTAAAGAAAATTATGAAATAAAGAAAAATATATTCAAAAATCAAATTTTGTCCAATAAAATTTCAATATTTTTTACATGAAAAACGATGTTTCGATGATTAAACTCAGCTTAAAAAAGTATCAAAACGGGACCACTTTCCAGAGAATCGCCCTATGCAGTAATGAGAACAGCGCGTACCCCTTGGTAACCTAGAACCCACAGATTGACCCTTCATTTCTGCAAAAATGTTCGATTGGGATACGTAATTATGCAGGGTTATTACCTTTCCAAATTTTCTTGTCCTTATATAAAATACCCAAGAGCCCAAATCCTACCGCAATTTTTAAAATCATTTATTGTAATAATACGTCCTTTACGATATTGTGATAGTTAGCCCGTAAAACATGCATATCCATACCTTGCAAACATATGTTAATATTAACTGTAAATTGTGTCATGTACGTTGATAGCCCCATGAGGCAGAGAACTCGAGAAGTCGAGAGATTCTACAATATACCTGTTGGTCATCAAGAGTAGACTGATTGCTTTTTATTTACTCCTTATTCTTTTCCAGATGGTGGCCATTCAAAATGGCGGCCGACGCTATTTATTAAAATGCAACATATATCGGCTCTGAGTTATCCAATTTCGATCAATCTTCTTTTAAATGAAAGATCATTTCTTTGACTACAATTTTATTTATGAACAGTGTTTTCGTAAATCTAATAGTTTTTCAGTTAAATGTTAAAAATGTTTCATTTTAGCCTAAAATATTTTCTTATGTAATATT
Organism: Lepisma saccharinum; assembly: GCA_022664845.1. Lineage (NCBI taxonomy): Eukaryota > Metazoa > Arthropoda > Insecta > Zygentoma > Lepismatidae > Lepisma > Lepisma saccharinum. The sequence goes on along the minus strand of JAGDQP010012974.1, from coordinate 29,057 downwards.
TTACTTTAAAACGACTGGTTTTTGAGAGAACGATGTTTTTACATAAAATATAGATAGTAACTAGGGTTTTAATTTAAATAAAAGATCAATTAAATCCGACAACTATTACCCGAGATTATGGACAATTTGAAAATTTCAAAATATGAGGTAACATTATAGACGCACTATTGCATGTAGAAGCTGCATAATGTTTTTGTATAAAATGTAGCTAACAAATGAAACTTTCAGCACTTGTACACTGGCATGTGTAGAGCACGAAAATATGTGATGGACATCCAAAAATATAACTATCCAAGATGGCGGCAGACGCTATTATTAAAATGCAACATATCTCGGCTCTCAGTTATCCGATTTCGACCATAATTTTTTTAATGAAAGACCATTTCTTTGGCTACAATTTTGTTTATGAGCAATATTTTCATAAACCTAATAGGTTTTCAGTTAAATGTAAAAATGTTTCATTTTAGCCTAAAATATTTTCTTATTTAATATTTTACTTTGAAACGACTGGTTTTATAGATAATTATTTTCTTACATAAAATATAGTTAGTAACTCGGGTTTTAATTTTAAGAAAAGATCAATTAAATCCCACAACTAAAATCCGAGATAAGAACAATTGTTTGAAAATTTCTGCAATACGAGGTAAAATTATGGAGGCACTAATGTATGCAGATGATATATGATATTTGGTATAAAATGCGGGGAACAAATTAAATTTTAAGCACTTGTACACGGGTATGTAAAGAGCATGAAAATCCGTGATAGACCTTCCAAAAATGTAGCTATCGAGGATGGTCATTCAAAATTGTGGCTATCGCCAATTTTTCAATGTTACATATATCGGCATCGCATTACCAGATTTCGATGGTTCCTTTTTTAAATGAAATACCATTTCTTTAATTTCAGTTTGAATTAAGAGCAATATTTTCATAAATCCAATAGATTTTTTGTTAAATTACAAATGTGCTTATTAAAATAAATATTTTTTTAATATTTAGTTAAGTATATTTAGTTTTAGTTTTTTAAGTTATTTTTTAAAAAAAAAACAAGAACAAAAATATTTATTCACAATTATTTTCTTATTTAAAATCTTAATAGGAAACAATATTTTTTAGATAAATATATGCTTTTAAAAGGATGCTGCAGGGCTGCGGTGGGTCAATCGTTTAGCACACATCTGATGCTAGAGGTGGTCGGTTCGACACCTACGCATGCTATATGGACTTTGTGGTGGATAAACACTGTGTGCATGGGTTTTCTCGGGGTTCTCCCGTTTCCTCTCAGTTTCTTTATTCCACCAATTCATCTCATCATCCGTCCGGCCTGAGCCAAAGTTGCCTAAAGGTCTTAAAATTAAATTCAAATTCAAAAGATGCTGCTTCCAATATATGCATTTATTTGAAGAAAATACATAGCAATAATATTCCCATAATCTGGCCCTAAGAAGTCACTACTAATAAAATGTTTGTTTTTCTGTTGTACTGTATAAACAGGCTAAGACAAGTAAATGCATTATGAAAGGTGTTAGAAACTAACTGAAAGTGTCTCAGAAATTTATTAAGGAGTAGCATCAGCTGTAATAAGGTTCCATTCAGGTCAGACTGTGACAGTGTAAGTGTATTTGCAGGATAAGTAAAGATCAAAAGTAGCACAAAATATGTCACAACATTCAGAAGCCTAGAAATCGAGTGAACTCTTTCAGATGAGTTATTCAAGACAATTGGGAAGTTTACTTGTGACATGTCTTGCAAGAAAATAAAAATTGGAAGTGCCAATGAGCTACGATAAAATTATTTACATCCAAAGGCGGGTGAAGTTGATAGTTGCTAACTACCATCGTGCAAGGATACATTGGAACACGCGAACTTCCAGATAGGGATTTAGATACGAAGACTTGGAAAATACTCTTAAGTATATCAGAGGCTGAAGGACATGAATGGAGAAAGGTCAGCGAAGTAAAGCTATGCATCAATTGGATCGCCGGAGCATCTGCACCAGAAACTGTTGTACTTGCCATCCTGTGTTGCAGTTGTTACAGAAATATGCAATAATTTCTCTAGTTCAGGTTATCGGTTAGCGTATTATTGCTCTTTTCTTCAAATAAAAGCAGTACCTTTTGAAAATGCATTTATTTATTTAAAAGTAGTGGTTTTTCAACATAAAGTTAAGTGAGAAAATATTATGCATAAAATTTTGATCCTTCTTTTTTAAAAAAGAGAAATTTTCACTTACACCTAAAATCTGCGTCAGTCAAATATTAAATAAAAATGATTTCGGTTAAAATGCACATTTCAAAATTTAAGTGAAAAACTATTAGATTTATGAAAATATTGCCCTTAATTAAAATTGAAGTCACAGAAATGATAGTTCATTTAAAAAAGGAACCATCGAAATCTGGTAATGCGATGCCGATATATGTAACATTGATAAATTGGCAATAGCCACAATTTTGAATGACCGCCATCTTGGGTAGCTACATTTTTGGAAGGTCTATCACGTATTTTCGTGCACTGTACATGCCAGTGTACAAGTGCTGAAAGTTGCATTTGTTCCTTCTATTTTATACCAACACATCATGTATCTTCTACATGCATTAGTGTCTCCGTAATGTTACCTCGTATTGCAGAAATTTTCAAACAATTGTCCTTATCTCTGATTTTAGTTGTGGGATTTAATTGATCTTTTCTTTAAATTAAAGCCCGAGTTACTAACTATATTTTATGTAAGAACATAGTTTTCTATAAAACCATTTGTTTCAAAGTAAAATATTAAATAAGAAAATATTTTAAGCTAAAATGGAACATTTTTTTACATTTAACTGAAAACCTATTAAATTTATGAAAATATTGCTCATAAACAAAATTGTAGCCAAGGAAATGGTCTTTCATTTAAAAAAATGATCGAAATTGGATAACTCAGAGCCTAGATATGTTGCATTTTAATAAATAGAGTCTGCCGCCATCTTGGGGCTCGTTCGGAAACTACGAACGAGTTTAACGAGTTAATCTCGTTCTCTCACGAAGCGTTCGGAAACCACTTTCGTGAAGTTCGTTCATTAGTTAGCCGTTCGGAAAGTCACTCTCAGTTAATTTCGTTCGCGCACGAAACGAACTAGCTCTGACTTCGTGAACTTCGTTAAAATTAACATGGCCACCATCCGCATGATAAATTTACCTCGTTTCGCATCATGTAATCTTATTTTGCTTCATCTAGAGGTATAAAATTGTAGCCATGGCTGCTATTTCTGCAGTCGGGAACAATTTTGACACAACTAATGTACATAGCAGATTAATACAACGGTTTATCGTAAACAATTGATTTATCTTTACTTTCCCATATTTAACACTTTTTCGAGCTGTGGATTGCTGTTAGATATCACGATTGCCACTAGATAGCACCACCAGTAAAAGATGAAATTATTGAAGAATGCTTCTTCTAGATGCTTTTTGAGTAAAAGAAAGAAGAACGTCGTATAGTACAAAATTATCGCGTTTATGAAAGACACTCTCCAGTTCTGTGTATTATAACAGACTTTTCTAATGATTTCAGTTAAACGACAAGTTCTTGAAGGAAGGCATGCTGTTTTAGCTTTCATAAAGCCTGAATGCACCACGTTCTTTCACGTTTTAATTGTAATCCGCAAGCAGCATCAGAGTCTTGTATAAGATGGAATTGAATTTTACTTGTGACTTTTAGACATCTAAGGCTGAGGGCGGTATAAGATGGACTATCAAGTATCTATTAAAATAGTTGTTTTGTCTGTCGGCCGATCGGTCTGTGGCGATAGGCCATCGGCTCGAAGGTCCCGGGTTCGAGTCCCGGCAGGGGCATGTGTGTTGATTTAACAGATAAAGGCGAATCGTGACGGGCCGAAGTCCAAAGTTACTAAACTGGCCCATAAAAAAATAAAGTTCAATTTGTTTGGTCTATATATTGGTTTCTCTTCTTGCCAATACAATTTGACTAAGACGTTAAATGTTAATTCCTTGCAATTTCTTTTAAATATTTTCTGTAATTGGAATATTTTTCTTGTCCCGTAAATGTGACTTAGTAGTTGGCGAAGTCATGGAAATTTTGAAGGATATAGAAATATGTAGGAACTTCAGCCAGATAATTCTTGTATATAAGAGAATCGATTTATTCTACTGTTGACCAAATGCAACGGGTAGAGTGCTAAGTTCATTATACAAGTGTAGCAAATGAAATCTGAAGTGAATATAAGGAATTTCTCCAAAGAAAGGTCTTACATGTTGGTAAATAACGTTATTGTTGGAAGAGAATCTCTCCAAGAAACTAACTTGCTTCGTATTTTGAGCCCCATGCCCCTACTTATAACCACACCTTCTATTTTCGTTTATTTCTTTGTTATGTATGCGAGTTGGTGTCTATCGTTATCCTGACAACGGTTTGGAGCGTTCGGAAATAACGAAAAAAACGAATTTCACGAAAATAATTTTCAGCGTTAAGATCATGCATTCCGTTAACTTCGTTATGTATTTCCGAACAAGCCCTTGGATAGCTACATTTTTGGAATGTCCATCACGTATTTTCGTGCTGTATACATGCCAGTGTACAAGTGCTAAAAGTTTCATCTGGTCCCCCCATTTTATGCTTTTTGGCTTCTAGCACAAGGACTATATAAGGGATTCCCAATGGAAACCGTTTCTTTACGAGGAATGGATCTTGTGGTACGGTAATCTCTCTCTCTCTCTCTCTCTCTCTCTCTCTTCTGTTTAACAAGGGATTCCCACAGGGGACTCGGGCCGAAGTCCAAAGTTACTAGATTGGCCCATATAAAAATACAGTTTTAAAGTTTTACCCACAAGGGACTGTTTATTTATGAAGAATGGATCTTGTGGTTCCTTCAAGGGAAATTTCCATATTGGTGTTAAATGTTGGTTTGTAGACTGGATAACGTATGACGAACATTATTTTTTGTGTTGGACAAGATTGACGTTATAACCTCCCACCTCTTGTACCAAAGTGTCCGCATCTTGCTGCCTTGTTACCGAGACAGGTCTCCAGACTGTAGCTTCCCAGCTATACGGGCGGTGACAAACTTCTTCTCTATAATAATGGATGCCAGCTAACAGATATAAGCTAAATGAAGTTCGCAGTGATAGAAATTCAAGATATGAGATTCTTTTCAATATAATCCAACGCCTGTATGTATTTTTGGACACAGCATGAAGAGGCACTATGCTTACAGTTAATAGCCTTTTGTCCGGTGCGAATGACGGAAAAGTAAATCTGAAGAAACTTAATCAAATCATATTGGCCAGAAAGTATGACACAGTTTTTGCCTTAAAGTGAGATTTCAATATATTCAAAAGGCTCTTGGTGAAGTAGGCTTGTTGATCTCCAAATCTGACGAAAAATATAAGCTAAAGCACTAAAAATGAACATACGGAAAATTATAGCTTTCTTTGTATAATGATTTTCCAATGCAAAATATTGCAGACGATGAACACTGTGTGAAACTCACTTCAATCGAAAAATATGGATTTATCAGAAGCAGTAGAACTATAAAAGTGCCAACTGAAGAATTGCCGAAATAACTTTGAAAGACTGAAGGAGGAGGCAAACATAACAGCAAATACAGTATGGCTTGAAATAAAGTATGCCGAAATGAAGAACATGTACTGATGCACGGAACGCAAGTTCCTAGTGTATGACAGCTTTCTTCCTGAGCGCTTTTGCGTTGACACAACACTGGCCTGGTTTGACGAGATTTTGCAACTAGCAACTCTACTGTGAACTTTATTGGATTAGATTTCTGATATCTATATTCTAACAAGTTTCACACTTCGCCCACCCCTTCGTACATTTCTGTATGATCAGAAATAATGCTTCACAACAAATGCCTATTCACCAACACTCAAGGCCATTACGGATCCCCTTTCACTACATCTGTTCTTTGCGAGAACCAAAGTCATACTTACACTGCACTGGTCTACTTTCTTAAGATCACCGACGGTGTACAATGTTGCCAACTTTCGGTATATATTATTCCTGTCCATACTGTAGCTGGTCCATTCAACCTGAATTTCATTATACTCCTCACTACGACACTGTCATTCGATGACAAATCATCCAATTTTAGAAAAATTGGTTGCATCATCATTTTAGAAAATTTTTATTTTTCGTGCGTGGGTTCCCTCATATCTGAAGATATCAGAACCACTTTTGAAAAGAAAATGATATACCCTTATTCTCCCAGAGTAAGCATGTTTCCAACATGTCGAATGGCGCCAGGCAGTCTGTAAGAAGTAACAATTTTCCAAGAATGAGTGCAGTGGTTACTAGGAATACTCAATCAGGAAGAAATATCAACCAAAGCGATCTCGCCATCAGCACAGTTTTCGAATGTGCTAATATTGTTGATAAGATAAAGGAAGTAATCCTTACACAGATAGAAGTCAGCGACATACCAACTACTTCATTGTGTGACACCGGAGCCAATGAAGAAGTCCTTCGTCGAGAAAATTAAACAGAAATACCATGATATCCATGAATCAAAACTAGATGTAGCCTATAGGAGTAGAAAGGTATAAGCTTAAGTCCGTTAACACAGCTCATGTGAAAATAAAAGGGAAGATAAGCGCCAACTGACTATTACACCATGTGCAAAGCGTCGCCGAAAACTAGCCGTCCATTGACGTAAATTCTGCTACTCGTCGATACACGAAATGTAGTAAGAAACCCGACGTTGCCCTCTGGTAGCAAATTTCCTTCCACTGATATGACATTGAAGTTATTTCATTACTACATCTATAAGGTGTAATGTTTAAAATAATACGGTACAAATAAATTACTATTTAATTTACATACCAGTAGAAAAGCGAACTACCGACAGGCCACTGACGGAATGCCTTCTACCTCGCGGCTGGAATACCGCTACTAGTCGCCAAAGGGCCGCGGATGGTATAATTCTCCTCGGTTGCTTCCTCACCATGTTGCGTCGCCGTCGGTCCGACAACTTTGGTTGATAAGTAGATAGTGGACCACTGATGTATCACTTACTATTTGCGCATGGGGTATGCAGTTAAACTTGATCTATTGGTTATTAACGAAATCCCACTTGATGTAATCCGAGGGCAAAAATTCCTGAAGCAGTTATACTATCTACCTATTAATTACCAGAGCCTACAAGTCGTTGTCAAAACCGATGATGTAGAGGTCAAAGAAAATGATAAAAAGGGCCTCTTGCTATATTGTGCATAGTATACAAAAGGACTTGTGCTGCCATCTGACGAGTAGGTCGTCGGACGGGAATAAGATCACGTGATACCGCCGAGAAATGCCATTGGCGGATAATTATTAATTTTCATTGGCTAAGATGTCGATGAAGTTTTCGACCATAATAGTCGTTATGTTTCATAAAAAAATGTATAATAAATTTAATATTGTTTACTTTCTATATTGGTTTATAGTCTTTCTTATTCTTTAGAAATAGATTGCTCTTTATCTCATCTTTGCCTTCTAAATTTATGTTTTCTTTTCTCTTGATTTTATATGCATTTTCGTCTATACGAGGTAAAAGAGTTCTTCTTCTTCGTTCAGATGGTTGGTTGGTTAGAAACAAGGATGTTCTAATAGATGATTTGCTTGTAGCTATCTCATGCGCAGAGAAAGAATGAAGCCAAAAAGCAACTGACCATCGCATCGACCAATTGGTTAGATTGAGTACCTGATTGGTTAGAGAACAACTAGAGAGCTTGTTGCCATCTTTGTTAGCCGAAAACAACGATTTTGATTGGAGTAAGTGGGCTAACTGTGCCGGACTAAGCTGTGACGTTTGGTTTCATGTTCTTGGCAAAATCGCATATCCTCTATTAGAACATCCTTGGTTAGAAACTGAAGGCATCAACTCTAGCCGCAACTGTCGCTACTATCGAGCACTGGTGGAAACATCTACAGGCATACGTGAGAACTTCTAGCAATCACTTCTTGTTAATTTTCTTTCGAGAGGTCCAGTGCAAGTTGCCACCTAATACCTACACTCCAGTACCATATTCCGACAGAAGCAGTATAAGAAGACTTCGGGGAACACATCTATCCCAGTTAGTTAGTGCCAGTCAACCAAACGAACAGGGGGAGGAGTTTCTGGAAGTCAATACTATATAACGAGACCTAAGAAGGTCTCTGGTGAATACGGTATCCAGTACCGGTACGCCACAGAAGAAAAACTTCTTCGAATATACCATGACTATGGCCGACACGTTCCACGAGCAATAGGTACTGGAGCTAGGACGGAAGAAACATCCCGGACCAGTGAACTTCAGAAACATGAAGATCTATCATGTCACTCCAATCCATTCATAGTACGCAGTGATAGTTCATGTGAAAAATACAATGAAATATTTAATACCATACTAGTGACTGAGAGAAGACGAAATGTAAACCACCCCATAATACTATGCGTTCCTGAAGAAACTAGTGCCAGAAGATTCCTCAGTGATAATGTAAGTGAATCCCCAGTGGCCCATGTGATAGTGATACTGAAAAATTAATAAAATATAAATGCAAAATGGTACAAAACCTGACAGGAGAAATCAAACTTTGTTGTTGAATAAAAAAATTGTTCAAATATAATTGAATAAAAAAATATGTTCATTTATCTTTGTTGCTGAATGTTTTACGCTAATAAACACTGATTCACAGGCTTTGGACAAAATGGTCTGAAAAGCAGTACATTAAAAAAAAATGAAAATGTATGTATTTTTATAAGAGAATGAATATATTGTCTGCTTACAAGTGAAACATTAAGTAAAAACTTTGCTAATTTAAGTTAATGCGGTTTTCTAGACTAGAGATGTGTCTTCTTTCGGTTGATCGTCAATAAATGCGTCTTTATTAACAGTGTGGAAAATACATTAAATCATGTATAGTTTTATTTTTCGTTGTTACTAGTTGTCATAGCTATAGCAATACATAAATATCATCAACATAATCTTGTATTTGTATGCCATAGTGTGAATTGTTTATCAGTTTTATATATTTTGTTTATTCTCATTACGAAAAGTTATCAAGGTATACGTAAAGAATTACCGCGTATATTACATTAGACTTGGACTTACTCCATAGACAAATGCTGTGAATAAAAATATAATACTGGCATTTGTCTTTCCAGTATTGTCTTTTAGTTACAAAATTACAATTTCGTTTTCTCAAAACTATGTTTTTTAACTTAGTGTGTTTCACTTGTAAGCCGACGATATGTCGTTGTTAATTGAACTGTGTTGTTTTTTGTGTAATTTCAATGGCTGTTTATGCGAGTATGTATAGCCTTTTCAAAAGTTTGTAAAATTTATAAAAGCTATGTGAAAATTACTTTTCCTTGGGAGCTGTTACGCGTACTTAGAACTCAAGAGTGGATTATAAGCATTGCTTTCGTTTTCACTCTTATTAAGTAACTTAGTATTGTGATGCTTTATTGAAGCCCTAAAACACGAAGATGTTTGTGCGAGAAACAGTAAAGCTCTACGTTCATCTGAAGACTCAGTTCACACGTAATTTTAAGACTTGATAGAAAAAATTGGATTTGATATAAGAATTCAATTGTGTTTTACGCGTTAACATGGCAACTTATTGGTTCTATCAAGATCGGTGACCAAATGAAAAAGTGAATATGATATCCCAGGGTTCAGTTGATCCTTTTCATTGATACATTTTCATTACCTTTACTAATTGAATATTCTAGTCAAATTGAACAGTCTATTTCCAGATGAAAAATGTTGCGAAAACGTTTTCCTATTTTTCTTTTATGGAAACTGATTAATTGAAAACTATTTTATTATTCTTAAAATGTATCTTAGTAAATAAATAATTTACGGTTTCGTTTGCATTTAATATTGTATATCGCTGATTACAACACTGTTAATCTAAATTCAATAAATGATAATAATTCGATAAGGCACTGAAGAGAGAAACAAATACCTTTTTATTTAAACATTAACTTTATTTACGATCACAACACAACAAATGATTAGGTACACGTCAACAAAATACTTATGATCACATATAACAAGCTCAAATATGAAGAATAAACATTATTATAAAATACAATTTTATCTTATTTTTACATCACTCTATAGCAGAAATGTGTGTATGAGTGAAGAAATCCAAATATTTCAGTTTTCATATTATTGTACACACTAAGAGTTCGTTTCATTGTAGTCAAATTGTAGTTGTATATCTGCTACATATAATAGTATGTATATATAGTACTAGTAATCTGCTACATGTAGTAGTATATAAGCAGGAAAATGTAATGTTAATACTTTATTGAAAAACGTTGGCGATGAATTTTATGCACCAATAGTTCCGAATCGCATGCGTTATGACAATAAAAGTTTCTGGGCAAATATTGTTCTAAAATCTTACAGCTTATGATTGATTAAATGTAAAGTATTCAATGCTGTACCTTGTACACTAAAATATCCCGATAAATGTCTATACAGTAATGTATATAAATAACAGCTTGCATGTTTATACCAGTTATACTAACTATTCATTTGCGTAATATTGTTTCAACTAAGACATCAGAGAGAAAGCATTGTAAATTATAATATTCAGTTCCCAGTGTAACAGTAACAGATATTGTATATTCATATACTATATAACTCTGTGAAATGCTACTATCAGCGCTGAGTAATCATATAAAGTTGTTTCAAAATCAACTACAATAATACTGAAGTTTCAATTAGAACGTGATACTAGCTTACAGTGTATAATAAAATGCCATACACGTGTCTTTTTCACTCAAATATAGTGGTTGATTGTATGACACTTCATATAAATTTTGTAGTCCATCTGCACTATGTTGCCGTTTCCTTTCTAATATTTACTAACGTATTTCCGTGAACATCGTTAATTCCTAAAAACTGGCGATTTCCTTCTATTTATGTGTATAGCTACTTGATACACATAATTTTATTATTGATATACGTTTCTCTTCGTGTGTGGGCATTCTTAATTTTTGGCCTTCATTGAATCTTAGGAACCTTTTAATTTGTAGTAGTCAGTTATACCTTCTTCCTACAATTCTTAAAGCACTCTATAGATAGATGTTTATTTAAATCTAAATTCAAGCTTCTCAAAGCATCCTTTTACTTTTCAAACTAACTTGTTTATTGATGTACTACTCTTCTCAGAAGAAAATTTAAAAAGTATATACATTATAAATAAAGCCGCTAATTTTTCATTAATTGCTCGATTCAATTTTTTCAGCTAATTAGAAATAGAACATATGTCATTTATAAATATTTTGAATTCTTAATAAATTTTGAAAATGCTGGCATGCCCAAGCAGCAATCAAAATATTAGAAAAATAATTTTAAAATTATATAAAATAAATTTAAAATTATTTCAAATAATTTTAAAATAAAAATTTAGTTTATCAGATAGTTTTAAAATATTTTCAAACGCATCTTAAATTGATTGCAAAATCCTTTGAAATTCATAATTTCAAATAATCTTTTTTATAAGTTTTTTATTTCCTTTTAGAAATCAAAGATGATTTTACTTGAAATCATCTTAAAAATTCTCTTGAAAATAGAATTTTTACTTTAAATTTCGTTTATGGCCTTAAGGCAACTATGGTTCAGGTTCGGATAAAGGTAGGGAAAGGATGTAGGAAAGAAGTCGGCCCGGGTTGTTTCGAAGGCATCATTCCGAAATAAACCTGATGTGATTGAAGAAAAACACCAATCAGGATTGCCGGCCGCAGAGATCGAACCCACGGCCTCCCGAATGCGAAGTAAAGGCTCTATCAACAGTTGCTGCTTTGAAAATAGTAATTTTTTAAAAATTATTTTGGTCTTAAAAGAGACTTATTTTTTTAATTCTGTTCCCAGCAATTTCGATACTTATATACACGAAGTATTCCTTCCTTTACCTGGGAGATTCTTCAGACACACAAAGATTTTTGAAAGCAGCTGTATGTTAATTACGTACTCTTCGTGTTTATGTACTTGTAATTATATGTAAGCGAAAGAAAGGAACTAAAATTGTGTTTATACTAAAATATTTACAGTGTCATTACCACTTCATCTATAAATGAAATTTTGTCTTCAACTGTTTTTACATTTATCCAAAACATTGTAGTAAACAATGCCGAAACATTGTAGTGAACAATGTTCTATACATTGAACAGTGTGCACATACAAGTGCTTAAAAATCCATGTTCACCTGAAGAAGCTCCTTGGTTAAGGAGCGGAAAACTTCATGTATTGAAGTATTACCATTGTTGAGGACAGAATTAGAAGATAATTCTGTTTGATACACCTGTCCTTCGTACGTATATAAATATCTCTCTATTCCTATTATTTTGTTTTAAAAAATGTGTTTTGAAATTTTTGATTTGGTGAATCTAATAGAAAGTATTTCTAAAAATCATTTTATTGTAATTTTATTTTTTTAAAACAATCTCCAATGTTTGTGTGCTACTAGGAGAGGAGAAAATGTAAAGTATTCTCATTAAATCTGTTATACTGTAAAAACAAACACACAAAAGTTGAAACTATCTCTGAATTTTAAAGCATTATTTGAACCTGAATAACCGTAAGCAGTGAGTATTACAAATTACACATCTTATCAATACTTGTACTACTTAACCAGTATGAACATTACTCCATTTAGACGTACTGTGTAATTCTGTTGGCCTACAATTAAAATACAATGCAACTTAATATAAAGTGAATAACTGTGAAAACTCAATAAAGAGAAAATCTTCTTTATATGTAAATTGGAACGGACAACATATGATATGTTTTTTGGTGAAGTTCGGAGCTTTGAGAAGTATGCTTTTTCTTCTTTTTGTCCTATTGCTAACATATAGCATTGGGTAAATCAAACATAAATTTAATTTTATGTTATAGATTCATTTTATGCAAACTCGGGAATAATCTCAGAACACGAATTGATTATAGTCTACTTGCAGAATAGAAACCCGTAAAATCATAAATTAAAATAATAACACTTCAACACTATTGTATGTTTGGTTGTTTTATCAGCCTTTCAAGCGCACACATACAAACATACAATATATTACTTTAAAATATCAGTTTGTATCTCTTCCAACTTATATATATGATTCCAAAATAATAAATTGGACAGTAACCATTCAGTTAAAAAAGAATCTGTCACTTTACTTTATGACATTGCCTTTAAACATCATAAACTATTAATTGTGTAAATCATATATTAAGCCCTTGTACATAGGCTGAAAACACATCACAGAGTGCACGAAATATTATTATATTGTCCATCTTAACCAATTTATTACTATCAACATTACTTAACTTAGAGTCTCAGTACATTCAGTAAGGGTTACATGTCTTTCTTCGGACGTAGCCATAGTAATAACATTAACAATTACAGCATATTTCCTTTCTTCTTACAGCAGCAAGTTCTCTTTCCAAAATCACATACATTTATCACATTAACCCTACTTATACATTCAAATCAGTGCTACTTGCTACAATGTCATGGTGAAACGATGTTCACAAGTGCTTGCTGTTGCTAATTAAAGTTATTTGACTTCTCTCTCTTTTTTCTCTTAGGAACTGGGTTTCTTCGTAGCAGCTAGAGCCCATTTCTCTACTGGTAATGCAGCGAGAGCATCGCCAAAAACTTTCAAAATAATGCTGTCTATTTCTCGAGAAAATCGTGGTTTAATTTCTCGTATAATCTCTTGGGAATTTTCATTCAGGAAAGAATTCACTGTATCTCCTGTAAAGAAAACAGCAAAATTGAATTAGAAATGGTTTATTTAAACGGGCGAAGTTCAGCCGATGGCTGCTCTACCACCTAACCTTTGCCGAAAAGAATACGATAAGGTATAATACAGGAAAGTTAGACGAGACACACAGGGATAATTGGATTTCAAATGCAGGAAAAATAAAAATACGAAGGCATAAAATAAGTAACGTACAAGAGTTAAAATAAAAAATACATGGAAATACACAAGAAATCACCTTTACAGATTACATCTAAAGATTGGGATAATGAAAATTAAAGAAAAATATTATAATATGAATTCTCATGTGACATCTAAACAATGAATCAGTGAATTTATCGTGTGTACTAGAGGTTAACTACTGATCCTTAAATAGGAATTACTTGAATGAAATTTTAAATGAGAAATGTGTCAATATCTCATATGTTTGGGCAACACGTTTCAGGTCTTTGTCGGCTATACTGAGAATGCTCCCTCAACCTGTTTAAACTTGTGGTATAGTACATTGAGCTTTTCACTACTGTGCGTTATATATGAATGAATATGGGATCTAATTGTAAATTTGCGGTATAGGTAAGGAGAAAATTTTATTTTGAGGACTTTACAGATAAAACAACAGTAATGCAGCTAGCGACGCCTTGACATTTTAAAATATTTTATTATTCATCGCGGGTAAGATATACTCAGTTTTGCGTAAGTCGACAGCGAACTAAATGCAAGAGTGATGCACCTTTTCAATAACTATACATTTACAAGCAAAAAGAGAAGTTCCATACACAGCATCACAGTAGTCAAATGTAGATTAACCTCATACGCATTAAGGTATAATTAATTTTGCTGCGACAAGAAATCTCTCATTTTATGCAGTTGACTTAGTTATTTAATGCTTTAAGACACTGGATAGTTTTGTTGGTACTCAAGATCAATTCGTGGTCTATTATTAGCTCTAGATGTCTGATATTCAGAGTAAAAGAGATAGGAGTTCATAACACACATTTTTAATTATAATGGGTTGATTTTGTTTAACTGTAGTTGGGTTCCCAGAAGAGTAAATACACATTTCATTGGATTAATGAGAAGACCCTGACACCAGTTTGATATGGTCGCGAGGTCCTCATTAAGAGGTTCCACTGTTTGCATAATGTCTTGTGGTGGCGAGGAAATAATTAGTTGGATGTCGTTTCCGTTACAATGTGTAGAAGAATGACTGATGACATTCATGAAATCTGTGGTGTTAATCAAAACAGCAGTTGACCTCCACTCTAAGGGCTGATGGCTCAGATGGCACAGAGGGCTGTGTTGTCTTAATACCTCTTGCTTTCTGTTCGATAAATATGATTCAAACCACCTATCGTGGTATCAGAAAAGCTATAACATTTCATTATTGCTAAGACTAGGCAGTGATGGACTAGGGCAAGTGCTTTCGTAAGATCCAGTAGTATTCAATTATTATACGTAAGTTGTCTGTTGCGTGTAGTACCTCATCTGTAACCTGCAATTAAGTTGCAGTGGTGCTATATTACTTAAGAAATCTAGAATAAAAAAAAGTTGGTAAGAAAGAAGTACTATTAATATGATTATTTATTTGCTGAAATATTATTGTTTCTAATACTTTCGACACAACTGATAAGATGTTGATCGGTCGCAAATCGTTTAGCGATTTTACTGGATTTTCCTTTGCGAGTGGTATAACTTTCGCGAGCTTCTATGCACTAGGAAACTGTCGTTAGATAGCGATAAATTCACGACATGTGTCAATGGAGATAAGATAAAGAATATCGCAAGCTTAACAATTTTGCCGTTACTCCATCAAATGCAGCAGCATTAGATTTTATTTTATGTACAGCTTTGCTCACTGCTTCTATATTCAGAGGTTTTAGACGAAAGGGATCTCCATGTATGGGCGACTTTGAGAACTAAATTTCAGATCTAAAAAATGGATTACAAACGTATACAGTACAGAACAGAATGAAAAAATGATTGTTGAACCAAATTGATTCTTAGTGTATAAGTTGCGGTAGTATTACCCAAGTTTATGTGATAAAATATAATTTCAATGTTATGTCGCCTCTCTGATATGCTTTGAAAATTGTTAGACTCATATCAACAGCAATAAATCCAATCAACTCTACATTTAGATCTATTTTGGACAGTTTCCCTTGAAAACTTTTTACGTCGTCTTTCGTTTTCCTTTATTAAATAATATTTTGGAAATATAGGAAGAAAATGGTTGAAATGGAGTAGAATGGAGAGAACAACCGAAAGCAAAAAACACTACTGTTTCTCTCTTAGTTCAACTCTTCAACCTCTATTATCCTCTCCTAATATTATTTGTTGATTCACGGACTCATCCCGTTGGTTCAAAATGATTCTAAGATGATTCTTTACTTGATATCCAGCCAAACAGTTATACAGGAATTTCAGATAAGGGTGTAATGAAGAGGTAGAAGTTTAAATAAATAAAAAAATTTCATCAACTTTTTACAATATTGAGTAAATAAGATCTTACAGAGATGTTACCGTAAAACGGGGCGACTTGAGACAACGGGGTGTCTTGAGACAGCTATACAATATTAGAATTTAGTTAGCCACATCGATAACTGATACAGATTTCGCTCGTGATCATCAATTGTTGTATTGTGGTATGTACGATAAGTATTCTGAGTTAATATTTTGCAAGTCATGTACGTGTATGTGGTTCCTAAAAGAGTATCATTGTTGATGTCGAATTCTGTAAGAAATGTTAATTGTTGAAACTTTCATCTATGGGTTCTATAATTAGTTCCGTCGGAAAATAAGTTCTGGGTGTATATGTTGAACATATATCATATATAGAGTAAATGAAGAGTTAGTGTTTATATTGTCGTTTTTACGTGATTGGAAGGCTGGTTTACAGTTTAGGGAGGCTACTTCTTCCTCACATTGCACTGATTCTACTGTAGATTTCCTGAAATTGGTTAAATTTGGCGAGAGCACAACAAAACAACCTAGAAGACGAATTGATGTTGTACTTGGGATCAGTGTTGGTGAATATTCAGAAAGTGCTAATGATCAGGAAGAGAAAAACATGTTGGAAAGTGAGTTTTCTAATTTGGATGAGGCTCTACACCAGCGGTTTGTTCGGGTGGTCTGCTTGGTGTTGCACTCTCTGCATTTGAAGTGTAAGTTAGTACACAACTGTGTTAATTATTTTACGTCACAGTGCCTATTCGTGCAATCCCATGCAGTTCTCGCTGGAACGGGCTGATGTTTATTTCATTCTACTAGCAAGTATCGTCATCTGTAATCCCTTATCTCACACATACACAGAGAACGGAGCATGACTCTCAACTGTCTGCACCCATCTGAACTCGCTGCCTAGCCGCGGCAGAAAGTGTTTGCCTTGAGTTACACTACTTGCACACGTGCCTGCCATCCGAACAGTTGAAGTTTAACCTGCGCTACCCACTCTAGCGCAAAAATGTGCACTAATTCAAGCATGAAACCCACTCGAACGAACTGCAAGATATCAGCAACAATGAAATTATGGAAGAAGTCACAAATGCACACAGTTGCTTCAGTAAAAGATACCAGTTATCTCTTTAATCTGGAGAACTTGTATATGTCAGTTTTGAATCACATAAAGAACGCCGCTTGCGATTTCTAGCCAGACTATTAACATCGAGAGAAATGTTATGACCGCGAGTTTTGTGTAAGAAAATGCAAAGGAGAAAGGAGTTCAAATATAACCAACAATAGAATACGTATCTTCCTTCCATGTGGAAAATACTGTGAGCACGTTTAAGCCACCTACAGTTTTAAGGCGCGCCGCTTTGTTTGATTTGTTCATGATTACTTAAAATTATTTTTCTAATGTGTAAGTTCAATAACTTTAATGTACCA
Source organism: Lepisma saccharinum (assembly GCA_022664845.1). Taxonomy (NCBI): domain Eukaryota; kingdom Metazoa; phylum Arthropoda; class Insecta; order Zygentoma; family Lepismatidae; genus Lepisma; species Lepisma saccharinum. Next base: position 11,433 of record JAGDQP010012974.1, on the reverse strand, counting down.
AATGCCATACTGTATGTTTACATTATTGATGTTCTGTACTTTAAAACCATCTTTGTAATTTTGGAAAAATATTTAAAATCCCAATTTCTGTCTCAACGAATCGCAATAGGCACATCATTTGAAACTAACCAACTAATTATGTTTATGTCTCAAGTCACCCCAGATAACGGGGTGACACGAGACGAATAAAAGTTGTTAATACCATGTATCCAATCATGAATGAGTATTTGCACAAATCCATATCAAATACCCTTCGAAAACGAGATATAAAGTGTCTAAACCTGAGCAAACATTCAAAATCTGTCTCAAGTCCCCCCTGTTTGACGGTATGTTAAAGGGCTCAACTGTAAGAATGATTTCATAGCATGAATAACCACTTAAATCGAGATGTACCCTTCTCATTGTTTTGTAAATGCAATTACTATATCGCGAAGGGCTTAGATGTACCGGTAATTCATCATTCTAGTATAAAGTTGCTATTCGTTCCGGAAAATCCGGGATAGTACCAGATTCGAGATCTGCGTCCCGGTGTCCCGAAAATAATTCTAGAGATGCGTAAATGTTCCGGTTTTTAGCAAAGAAGAAAGGGATGGAAAAAATATCATTTCCTTTCTTTCCACACGATTATATACTCTTCAGTTTATGAGTATTGCATCTGAACAAAAATAAAACTTGAATACATAGAACATATATTTAATTAAATTCACGATTCAACAACCTTCATATTGAATAAAACAGCTGTTTCATTGGGCCAGAGAGAAAGCGTTTTGCTGTTCAATGGTCATTGTTGTTGGAATTACTCTTCGTTTCAATCTGCATCTTGTTTCACAGAGTTATTTGAATTTCTTGGTACTTTTCTGTTGACCACAACAATTCCAAGGAGAAAATATACTTTTTAAAATAAATCTCAGCACACAACAACGGGAAATATTTTTAAGAATCCATAAAACAGAAACTTGTGACTTTATGAAACGGAGAAAAAGTATGTTTTGTATTATCGATTGAAGATAGTTTAAAACTTTTTCTTCCTTTTACACAACAATGGCTATATATTTCCGTTGCTTCTTCGACCAGTACTCCCACACGGGGACTAAAAATTATGAAAACAGAGCAGGAACATCTCAATAATGTTGAAGCTAACGCAAAAAATTGACAACCACCGCGACCGGGACTCGAACTCGGATCTCCCAGTTGCCGGCTAGGTATGCTACCACAGCACGGCCAATTCTACTTATATGTGTAATGTTTCTCTCGCTTCGACACTCTCCCAACATTTAACATACACACGGTTATTATTTGTGAAGAAGGTGAAAAATAACATCTCAATAATGTGTTTTTCATTGTTTATAAAAAAAAATAGTCATATAACAATATTGAATAAGTACCTTATTTTATTTGTTTTAAGGCTTTAGATTATTTTCTGTTTCTTACACTCATCTAATGCAAGGAAGTTAATTAAATACTGAACTCTCTTTTTTTCGTTTTGAACATTTGAAAGATTTTCGTAAATTTACCCACATAGCAGAGTACATCCCTGGGACGTCCCATTTAGATCCCATTAACGTCAGATTTCTCAAGCTCCCGTAGCGATGTCCTAAGGACGTCCGTGGGATAACTCTGTGGGCAATACAAACAGTTCATCCCGTATGGAGGTCCCCTGGATGTCCCCCGGAAAGCCGTGCGGGATTACCTACCTGGAATTTCTATAAATTAAATCGACCTACTATTATTATTATTTAATTAATTATAACTATACGAAGGATATGCCTTCGTATAGTTATACGAAGGATTAATTATAACTATACGTTCCATGGATGTAAACGGGACTTAAACAGGACGTCCTATGGACGTCCCGATATCCTGCCAGGAGATCCGTCAGATATTCCTGGGACGACATTTTGCTATGTGGGTTGTAGCGTCTAAAATTTATACTTTCCAAATATAGCAACTCTACTCTAGTATTTCGTAGTTGACTGTTAGCTAAAAGATTTCCACAACCCAATATCAAATAGTAACTAGGTTCCTAATAGACGTACGCAAACTTGGTGGCCGTGTAAATTGTAATCTCATAAACTATACTTATATTGTTGAACACCTTTTTTTATTGAAATTGTTATCTTCGTGAAAATACATTAAGCACATATAATGTTTCAATCTTATCTAAGTTTAAAGATAGAAGACTTTTCTTTCTTGGTTATTCATGTTGAATAAGTATCTGAGAGAGATATCTTACCCTGTTAGAATTACTTATAAGTGTAACTAGCAGGAATTTTGCATAATTTAAAGGTGGATAATGTTTTGCAACAGTAGTTGTATTTGTTTGTTGTAGCTCAATAAATTATGTGAAAATTACAAAACAACATTTTACTCAAGTTACCTGTATCTGTGTTTTGGGTGGGATTTTAAGTTATTGTAGATCATGTTTCTTCGACGGTCCTGTTGTTGTGTGATTCATACTCATGCATGATGAAGTCTTACACTGAGTTTGAATTCACGTAAAATGACTAAACAAACCTGAAACAGAATTGCAAGTTTTGACGTCTCTAACATTACTTTTACCCCTGGTGTTTAAGATTCCTTTCTGTCATAATAACATTAAATTCCCGAAGAATCTACGTAGTCACTGTAGTAACTTTTAAAGCTGGCAAATGACTTACGCGCGATTTTTGAAGGGCTTAGTACTATTGTGATTTGGCATTGGATCCCTTTTAAGTTTTTCATGATTTTTGTGATAAATGGATAATTTGAAGTATAGATTTAATGTTTTTGTTTCGTGGTAGATTTGCTACCTGATTCGTGCATATCCTGTCGTAACTATTCGCTGTACTCATATTTAGTACCTGCTAGAATTATGAAATTGGTTTCTTGTTTAAAATCACATGTTTGCGAACACAATTTATAGGCACGGAGAATGAAATTGTTCCATAAATTATCCTTGGTGATATAAGAACGATTAGAACTGAAATGATTAGAAATGAGCAGGTTGGGCCAGCTGTAGTTTCCCTATAAACAGTGGTTTGGAATTTATGTTTTCTCGTAATTATCATATCGTTGATGAAGTCATTGTTCTTTTATTCTACTGTCTTGTTATGTACCGAGTTCAAATTGTGGAACAAGAAATCTACTTCTGAATCATTTTGATATACCAATAAAATGTCATCAAAAAAGAATATATATATCTAACAAGTTTAATTCTGCATAAGACAAAATCCTCCTTTTAATACGGCTCATACCAATGTCCATACTCTGAAATAACATCTAAATGTGATCAAATTTACGTTGAAGTAAAAAAAAAAAAAGGTTCAGGTTTGTTTGAATACATGAAACCAAACTCAGTATAACCTCATTCTTCCGGATCATGCGACAGTCTGACTCACTTCTTAACAGGACCGGTAATGAAATGTGCTCTACCATAACTAGAGACTTCCGCTCTCAACACAGATAGGAGCAGCCACTGTTTCTTCCAGGCATGATTTTGGTGGGGTTGCCACCGAGAAATTTTCAACCGCTCCCCCGAAAGAATTAGTCTCAACACTTGTATTACTCATATACATACTGAAATACGTATATAATAACATATTCTATAAATATTCTTCATGCTATTTTGAAGATAACTATGGAAGTATGACATATCGTTAAGTAACATTATTGTCATTTTATATTTCACTACATTGGAGTTAATATACATTATATATGATTTTCGTGAGGCCTTTTCCCCCATGATTTCCCTCCCCCCTCCCCCGAGAGAATGAAATCTTCTGAAAGAAACACTGGGAGCGGCTTGAATAAAAAATAGTTCCGATTTTTAGATACTTTATTGAGCAAATATGAACGAACATCACAACTTGTCACTTAATAAATAACACTTATCGAAGTTCAAATTATGCAAAATTCCTGCTAGTTACACCTTACACGATCATAGATCTAACTCTAATAAGATACGGTTTATCTTTTAAAAAAATCATCAATCATGAACAACGAAAAAATAAATGTCGAATCCTACTCAAGAACATAGAAACATATGAAGGAATAAAATAGCATGTTTAGATTATTTATATCTAGCAACTCTGTTTTCAAATATTAGTTACCACACTTGCATACCGAAATGTTATTTTCTTTACACAATTTTTCTGTTTTCCTTCTTTTTTCCTTTGTATTTCTTTAACCTATTTTTATATAAAAAAGGACATTGTATTGTTTGAAACGTTAAACTTGTTAGTTTTGTTACATATTTTTACAACACAGAAGAATTAGAAGTTCCACTCGTAAAATCAGAAATACTTTATTCCCCCAAATGCAGCTTCTCTATTTGCATAATTAAACTTACCTAGGAACTTGTCTCCATTGAATAAATTATTAAGGCGAACTCTCATTCGACCAATATCAAAATCAGTTCTCGTGTTGCTCAACGTAAGTTTTGGGCCATTTTCACCAGGTACCACTTCCAACCAGTTAAAGGAATCAGCAGACACGCCATCTGTTAATTGAAAAATTAAATGATTTCAAATCAATGTAGCATGAAAATCGATTCATGTTCTAGAATATAAATATTTCAGTGAAACTTGAAACAAAAAAGATATAAAAAGCAGGTGCTTATAACAAATTTTGTGCCTCAAAAATTTGCTTTTCCTTGAAATTTCGATCCCACACTAACAGAATAAGTAAAGAAATTTACTTAGCTGTTAAAACCATCAAAACGTGTCATCAATGACTACCTAAAAACGGAGTGATCATATTGAAGTCTTGTGTACCCAACGTCACAAAAAGCATGGGACACGAAAAATTTACTGAATCCTATACTACTTGGATAAATAAAATTAATTTACAAAATATTGGCTATTCTTATTTATAATGTACTGGTTTTGATGCAGTTCTGGTTTTCTGGTGACCATATTCGAATTTTCTGCAGGGGTCGTATCTGATTACAGATGAACCATAGCTGGCGTCAAATGATGTTCCGCGCATAATGGATAAGCGAAAAATCGATTTATCTTGGCAGCATGGGTGACGCATTCACGTTTCAGGGAGCATACTTGGTTGCAGCTGTGATATGGGGATGAGAAATCGTATTGAAACAAGCCTCCCTCAATACTATTCATGAGTGGTAGCGTAGGGACCTCAATTCGCATTTTGATAAACTTCACCGTCATAGTGTTCGGGATAACAATGAGGGTGGTTTTATTATAGTAAATCCGTTCCATCTATAATGTCTGGGGTCGGTGCAGTATGTTGATGACATATGTAGTTGGCCAACAGACTTTTACTTCCCCTTCCCCCTCCTTCCTCCTGACTTTTGTATGAGTATGTACCAAGGTAGAAATGACTCTCGTCCATGAAGAGCTCTGAGTTCCATTCTGTCTAAAATGGACTCTGGCGCTAACCACTGAAGGCGCATTCGACAGTGGACAGGAGTGAGCACCAAACGAGACAGAGGAGCTTCACATAGAAGCCACTCTTCAGCAGAAGGCTCAGAACAGCTCGTCTTGTGACGCCAGGTCTCTCAGGATTTGAATCGCATCTGCAGATGCCCTCGAATCTGCCACAGTCGTCCTGCGAATGTGTTGATCTTCACTTCCATCAGTGAACTACGAGCGCCCGGACAATGGTCTTCTGGTAGCATTACCTTGCTGGGACTATTGCTGCCAATTGTTGTACACATTAGAGACATCTTTATCTATTACTGACACGATCTCACGAAAGGATCTGCGTAGAATTGTAGTTCAATATTAAATGACATTTTTTTTTTTACTTATTTATATCAATAATATTTCGTACGCATTATGTGTGATTATACCAATGTTTCTACCTACACACTAATGCTTATTATTCTTATTACTATTTTTTTTTCAATTATTTCAAGTATACTGCGAAGAGAATATTCTTCTATAAGCTTCTATTCCCCCTTTAAAGAAAGACACTCTTTTTTAATGTCTTCTAAGAACAAACCTTCGAAATCACCTCCTAAAACAGCAAAATTATCCAAGCTCAGATACGCTTTTATATATTAATTCCTTATAAAACTACATTATACGTGTGTGCAGTTCGTTGATTCAACCACTTCCCAATACACACGCATACATGTGAAAGAATAAAACAGATTTTATATTGTTGATTTTACAGGTTATGAAAATTGTTATAAAATTCTCTAACGGATATATCTTACTCAAAACATAGCATTATTTTTTTTCACAAGATAAAAAAAAACTTTGGAAAGCTTCTATCTAAAACCTCGAGTTTAAAAGCATATATTCCAACCAGCTATCTTTATCAGAGCTAAATAATGGAGCCGTTGTCAACCATGATCTCGCTGTAGAGTTTATAGCGCCAATCTCTACTTGAACAAGACTTTGTAGCCTGTTCGGAATACAAGGTTTTGAAATTCGAAGTATTAATGTACGAGCTTCTCAACTTTCCAAATTATGTTGTCATGTGGTGAAAATTAAGTGTGGATTCACATATCTATCTTTTCCCTTTAAACTCCACCCAAGCAGTGCATACACATGAATCTACGCTGACTTGTAAGACAAAGAGGCGATCAGTGATTGTTTTTTTTTTTCTGGGTTTTGCAAGTTGTTCACAACCAACATAGACTTTAATTATGCAGTATATACAGTAATAAAAGAATAACTAATAGCGTATTGCACAAACGAGACCTGAGTCGCTTAGTCATAATTTTGAAAAGACTACAAAAAGTGTAATATAACTAACTATAACATAAAATTTTTGCTAGAGATTTGTGTGACTGTCATCCTTTTTATACTCAAATGTTAAACAATTTTAATATATCCTTAATATATTTCAGAACTTGTGTTCTTCAGAACATTGACCAGGTTCATTTCTACAATAAGCTGATCTAGTTATTTTAAGAATTAATAATATTGAACTATTATCAGAGTGTTCATCTCATTTACAGTTCTTTTCTCTTTCAATTGAGCAACTTATCTATCACATGCTCTTTGAAGTCTTGTATTTTCATTATATATAAGATCCATTTTGGTGGAAAACAGATGCAATATTGACAATCCCTTCTGGGACTTGGAATCTCTCAATTTGTGCTTCTTGATCTGTGTTTCTAAATGGTTTAAATCAATGTCTCCTAGTTTCGACCACAACATAGACCTTGTGTCGCCTCACGTAATTTCAACCAAAGTTAACGTGCATATGTTTGCTTGGGTACAGTTTAAGTTTCAAAATATTTGTAAAACACTTACGCAAAAGTGACCAGAAACTGCCGCTACCAGAGATAGGAAGCAACAACAGTTGCCCAGAAATTTCATAGTATCCTGTTACTCTAAGCTCAGGAAACTTAAGTCCCAAAGTAAACCTGTATTTTTCAGGGTCAGATCTGAAATAAAGAACGGAAAATTAGCAGAATTCTTGCTAAAATGATGGCATATAAAGCAAGTAAAAATTAAATATAACTTTATTAAGTGCAAGTAGAACACAGCTATAATCTCGCTTTAAATTAATTCTATAAAATCAAAGAAAACCATTATAAATGACCAAAACATGCATAAGTAGCATTTCAATCTTTGTGTCAGGCGCATGCAAGATGTCATAGCTACTTGTTTTATTTTAATTTATTTTTTAAATTTATTTATTTTATTTTTTATTTACTTTATATTTATCATTAATGACTGCAATAACAATGCAGACGGTCAGTGCAAAAGGGGCATATTGGCAAATTTTACGGTTTGAGAAGTTTTAGGCTGCTGAGTAGATGGGCATGTATGTATTCTTTTACTGCTCTCATTTGTTTAATACATCATTTTTGCTACTAACACTAAAGTACCTTATTCTATTCAAATCACATTAAACACAAATCGCACTAAACGAACATAAACAACCGTTTTCCGAAAAGATAGCTATGTAGATGTAAAGCAATTAGGTAAAAACTTTGGTAAAAATGATTTTTATATGGGCCAGTCTAGTGACTGTGGACTTAGGCCCGTCACGATTCGCCTTTAGATGTTAAAATCCACACCCATGCTCCTTCCGGGACTCGAACCCGGAACCTTCGAGCCTATGGTCTACCGCCGCAGACCGCTCGGCAAAGAAATGAGGTATTCCACTTGTTATTGAAATAAGGAAGCACAAATTAGATGCAAATTTACAATACTCTGAAGGTCATCACCAAAACGTGCAATAAATCATACACACTGTATATTTTCATGATTTATTACATTTATTACGTGATTTTACTGATTTATTACCACAGTTTTTTTTAGATATCTTGTTCAATATATATTAAATATATGGCATATCAAATAAATACATGGCATATCTGAGACAGCAGCGTATAAAGTACATGCTCCTTTCGCATAGACTATCCAAATTGTTCTTATAAGCTATCAATATTAAGTTCATTTGTCATCCTTGACCCGTGGACCGTACACTGTCCGCAGACTGCCATGGTATAGTGCGTTTCGAATCGTCAGGTGAATAAATACATTAATGAAAAACGAAATATTAAAACACATTTAGATAAAATAAAATAATAATAATAATAATAAAAATACATATTGGATTAAAATGTTCGTGCACAAAAACAGTAACGTACCTCAACTCAAGAAGTCAATATTCAATGAAAAATTCATTTAAACTATAATAAGACTTTTCCAAAATATTTTTTTCTTATAGTTTTTTTTTTTTTTTCATTTTTGTGACAAGTCATTTCATTTTTGCGAATATTCAGTCTTTTTAATATTTCGTTCAATTTGCACATCATAGAAATATAAACTTGAGTATAAGTGCTCAAATATTACTAACGAGAACTCAAATTGTAATCTTCTGTTAATTATGATTCGAACTATATTTACTGCCTAGGTTAAGAAAAAGAAGCTTATTCTCTTAAAATACACTTTTTAATTTTTCCCCCAATGAAAGAATAACAAGTCAACTGTTATTATGAAAGAAGAATTTAATGGAAGTTGTGGGGCATTTTCACGTGAAATCATCCTATTTTTAAAAAACATGGTTGCTTGTTCTTCCTTTGTGCACGAGAATCTATATGAATATGTATATTAGAAACACCTTATTAAAACAATTGCTCTTAGTGTACCAGGGCCGATTATTTTCGTCAGTACTATACGGCACGTATGAGTCGCCGTGGCTCAGGTGGTAGCGCATTGCACTATTCCTGTTATTTGTGCTAAGAATGTTGTATGAAATGAGCAAAGATGAAAAATGTAAGATCGCTGTTTCACTAATTTAAAAAACGAGATTAATTTGGCTATACATAGACTGTAATATATAATTACTGTTAACTATGGAAGGTTGAAAACTACTTCCATTACCACACTGCACTTACTTCGCATATGTTGTTGTGTAATTTGTGAGACCATATACTTCAAGGTTCTTGAAAGACGCACGAATTCTCACAACTCCACCACCTTGACTGAAAGCAATACTATTGATCTTCATTGGTTCCATAACAGGAATATTCCATTCTTCAATTCCTGGAAACAAGAATAAAAATGCTATCCATCTATTGAGCTCTTTGACAAATAAGCATTACACAATACTTAAACGTCATATTTAAATACAAAGCCAGAACTAGTATATTAAGGTTACGATGTCGATTCTATTATTATTATTTACAAAATTGTTAGCTGCTCCACATTTAATTAAATTTCTTTACGACGGCCTCTGAGAACTCTACTTAGGAGACGTATGAACTTAAATTTCCTAAAAGAAAATTATAGAAAATTCTCGAAAATATGTGCCCTAAAATCTTTAAGTTTCAATGATTATGTATTTCATCAAATAATACTTTTGATCATTGAATTTTTTTACACACAAACCTAATTCATAATATTAAAACATCTATATTTGAATATTTTTTTAATAAATAAAATATGTTAAGTTTCTCTTTTGCTTGTCTTATTAGCAAACTACATGAAGATAATATTACAGATAGCGAAGAAAAGAACCATCTGCACATCTTAATTTAAAATGACAAATGGCAGAAATCATAGTCCTGTTCATAGTCCTTTTCTGCAGCGTCTCTATTATTAATTTCCGATTCGAGTTATTGTTTGGTCTAGATCAGTGTTTCTCAACGTGGGGGTTGTGGTTTCTGTGCAAGGGGGTTGCGAGTGGAGTTGAAAAAGTAAATTTAACTAGGGTTTTGTAGGCTAGGGTTGGAATTTTATTTTAATTGTTTTCATAATTACTAAAGACAATGTAATTTGTTGAATTGTTTTTCTATAATATAATTAGAATATTTATTACCAAATACAGCAAATCAACTGTCATGTCTTCAAATGAAAAACAAATATTACACAAAATAAAAAAAAACAAAAAAATATTTAAAACGTTACGAAAGATTGCACAAGTTTACTAGGTTAGCGCAAAATCTGAGCGTATTTTGATTTAATCACTTTCGAAATATCCGGTTCAATTTTTGTGATACACTTTATCAAATCATTTTCAGTCAAAAGTTAGGTACCCATTCTTGTCCTAAATACCACGGTTTTAATATATATAATATTTATTAATTCGTGTAACTGAGAAACAGAACGGTAAACGCGAAACTTTTCCAGATATTTCCATGAAATTTTCAACAATTGCTCACAAAACCCACTTTCGACACTGTGAAAATAATTTTCCGAAACAAAATCCCCACTCCCCTTCTTTTGGTGGTTCAAACTAAAAAGTGAAGTAGAAATCAAGAGATGCTACAATATTTTATAGACAGAAATGACCGTGTGACTTAATTTCTTGGTACTAATTAATAAAATTAGACAACGATTAACATAGATTTCCCCATAAGCGAGATTCATTTTTGAGTTTGAGCCCCCAAATAAGAGAATTAAAATTTAGTTTTGGAAAACTATTTTCACAGTGTCAAAACTTCAGGGTCTTGTAAGCAACTGCGGAAAACATCATGAAAATATCTTGAAAACTTTCGTTTTCACAGGTCTGTTTCTCAGCGTTACACGAGTTCTATCCTTTCCGCCAATCATGAACCTGGCCCCAACTGCCTGTAACTCCCTGTAGCGCAGTATCTTCTCCTTCTTCCTTTCTCTTCTTTGTTCCGTGTCTAGTTGAATTTTTATTCTATTTTTCTATACTGTTTTTTTTGTTCTCCCCTTCATCTTTATTATTATTGTTATTATTATTTCCCCCTCTCCTCGGATTCTGTAACCTCTAATTCCCTCAGGAAGCCCCTTACCTGTTTCTAGTAACCTTCGCACTTTCTTCTCCATTTGGTGTTTTCTCCGTCCCACCTAGTCACTTTCCCGCCTCCATAACCTGACCATACTGTCATCCTGCTTCTGTGGACAATATGGCGTTTCCTTAACACCAGTTCCGCACCTGTTCGCTCTGTCCATTTTCTTTTCTACCAGTTGAAAACGCAATTGCGAAATGTACTGTTTTTCTGTTGTATTTGTGAAGTTATTGTACACCTGTCTCAAGAATCTACCATGT
>JAGDQP010012973.1:34754-45801 GCA_022664845.1 Lepisma saccharinum | reverse complement strand
TTTTTTTTTTTGTAAGACTAATAAAGAAATTTTATAAAGCTTGAAGTAGAAAAACAAAGTAAAATTGCCTTGTTTCTGGCTTTGTAAGAGCTCACTGGTATTTTCAAACTGAGTCTTTAAATTGCCATGGCCCAATATTCAAAACTGCGACTATAACAGTACAGTGCCTCGCAGTTTTATCACTCTCAAGGTGACTAAATGCAAATTGCAGTTAAACAGGGTAATTAAGGGTTTTAAATTCGGATCATAATACTGTGACCTGTAAAAGACTCCTGATTGCCAATATTTTAATATGTTGAATTTCGAATTTCTCCTTAGTCTGCTAAACTAGCCTCCATCCTGGAACTTTTTTTATTCACCCAGGTAATTTTCTAAACTCTACCTAGCGCAGAACAGTTGGGAAGAACCGCACGAGGATAGTCTTTTCTTGCAGTTCCTTTTTTATTACATAAAGCCAGTCAGTCTGTTCTTCGAGTAAACTAACTCGAAGCTCAATCGTGCTTACGGTCTCTAAAACCTGCATTGCAGGCTAACTTGGTCAGAAGCTGTGGAAGCAGATGTATGGTTACGTGGATATCTATATTGATTTTGAAGGATACCTATTATGCAAGTTTCATCATTCCCAGAGTTCAAACGACGATTGAAAAAAATCCTGGAGTTTTCATACAGTCACGCCGATATGTACGCAAGATAACTGCATTTTTTGAGTAAAGCTGTATTGATATCCGCATTTCCTATTACCTTCGCATATTATCTTTAATGAACGTTGATGAAGTTGTCGGGATTTTATTTACATATTTTTTTTTTTATTGAGAACTTCATACCGGTATCGGTCTTAATTTCCCAGTGATGAACGGAATTGTTGCTACTGGTGTTTTGGACCACCACCTTGATTCGTGGGACATAGTTCGTGCAAATAATACTTCAATCCATTTGTGGTGGTAAGGGAAGAGTAATTAACTCATGTAGCACGGGGTGGCTTAGTCTGACTTCTCATGTTTATTTCGCACCATTGGTAGCTTCTGTCTGATGAAAGTGAGGGTCCAATTTGGCAATCAAGTAATTTATAGATTCATGGGCGGCGGAAGAAACTTTTTCTTGGAAGGGGGGGGGGGGTACAGCTTCCTTGTGGACCACTTTTAGTTGCAATACCTATTAGTGGTGCATTTTTACAACAACAAAAAAAAGTACCTTTGCGCTAAGACGCACAAACATACTGTTGGTATATAAAACTTATTTGAACAAGTTCAACAAAGAGGAAAACAGACTATATCACACGTAAAACACTGCCAATTTCGAAATTCTTGCCCTTTTATGATAATTTGGATGTCCTCGATAGAGTGCTTTAGAAATTACAACTCGATACACCTGTAAGCTAATAAGCATCGAAAGAGTGAAGACTACGTAAATTCATCACAAAAACCGTATTTGGGCAACCCCATACTATCAAAATATGTTCTATGTATCGTTTTGTGTATGAGTAGTCGGCGTAGTGTAATGAAGCAATCCACACCGCGTCAGGCATAAAGAAGCAGTATGGGAAACTGTGTGGAGAACTTTAGAAAAACTAATTTTTAATTTCATATTAGGTGCGGAAGGTCCAAGATTGGAAATTCATACTCTAATGTTGGGAATATCATAAAGAAACATAAAACAGAACAATAATTGTGGAATAGAATCCATTCTGGCCAACCAAGGAAACCAACTGCCAAGAATGAAACCTACATTCTTCATTCTGTGAACAAAACTAAAAGAATTAGTGCTAAAGATTTGGCTATTTCACTTGCCCGAGACATGAAAGTTAATGGTACGCCACAGAGAATCGAAATTCATTCAAAAATTTGAAATTCAGAAGATGGGTATCCAGGGTATGATATTGTTCACTCCATTAGTAATTACACAACCCCAAAGCATAAGACTTTCCACCATTTTCAACAGTTGGAGCAACATTCTGCTTACTGACAGGTTCATTCTTCTTTCGCCACACGTCCTCAAATCCATCACTTCAATACAAGTTTATCTTAGTCTCATCCTAGAACAAAACCTTTTCCCAGACACTCATATTGATGATAATAATAAAAAAAGTGCTTTCTTCTGATATGTATGTTTTGTTTGACTCCACATTATATAAATTGATTTTTTAAAAATGAATTTTGTTTTTGTGGTGTAACTACCTTGCATGTCGTGGGCAAGTGAAGTAGCCAAATCTTTGGTACTAATTCTTGGAGTTATGTTCAAAGAATGAAGAATGTAGGTTTCGTTCGGGGCAGTTAGTTTCCTTCGTTGGCCAGAATTTATTCTATTTCACAATAATTGTTTTATGTTTGATGTATCCAACGGTAGAGCATGGATTTCCAATAAGCTTGGCTATGTTCAGTATCTTTTACCTTCCGTACGTAATTTGAAATTAGCGAGTTTTTCCACTCTTATTCCCCATACTGCTGCTTTATGCATGACGCGGTGTGGATTGCTTCAATAAGCTACGCAGACTACTCTTCTACACAAAAGGATACCTAGAACATTTCTTGCGAGAGTAGTATGGGGTTCTCCAAATACTGTTTTTGCGATGAATTTACGCAGTCGTCACTTTCGTTGCCTATTATATTACACAGGTGTATCGAGTGGTAGTTAAGTCCATAGCATTCTATCAAGGACATCCAAATTATCACAAAAGGGCAAGCTATTTCGAAATTGGCCGCGTTTTACGTATGATAGTCTGCTTTTCCTCTTTGTTGAACTTGACCAAATATTTTTTTACCAACTGTACATAACTTACAAAACGTGCCACCACTACGTGAAATTTACCACTGATACCTATGATGAATTTAGATATCTTCTCTTTCTCTGAATATAGGGGCAATTGGCATTCCAAATAAGTCTTAAATTTTCTTAGGTTCAGTTCAAGAATTTGAAATCAGAATGGTGCTATGTGGAATTTTAGGCAAGCTTTTTTTCAGAAATTCAGATGTGGAGGAAGACATTTCACTTACGTTTATTTGTTTAAATCAGGATTAGGATGTTTGTGTTCATGTGCTCTATTTGGCAACCATTCTTCCACTGTTTTAACCTGGAATGCGCGAGAATGACTCTTGATAATTTTGAGAAATGTTGATTTGTGGCTATTTCGTTATATTGAGAACTGGTATATGATGCAAAATGTTAATTTTACTTTCAAATTTTGAGGGTAAAACGGGGTACCAATTTAGCACCAATTTTTGAAGACTGCATAAAATTCCAGATTAAAAGTTAATTGGATAGATGTGAATGAAACTTGCATGTTAATCACATGTAAACATTCATCATACAACACCTCAGAGTAAAAAGTATTTTTGTCTTTGTATACTAACATGAAAAATAAAGATATAACAGGTGTTTGAGTTGCTTATTACTCTGGCTCTGTGGTATTAAGCACCCAATGATAAATCTTCGGGTTATTTAGACTTGAAACGTGCATGTCTTAACAAGCACAATATCATTAGGATATGAAGGCAATTGCTTTATAATCCTGCAGTAGTACAGTTTGGTAGTGCTATTTAGGAGGTTGTATAATAGTTTAACGAAAAAAATTCATAAGAACAAATACTTCACATTAAAGGCCTTAACGTGTCTCAGGCCAAGGTAGGATGTAGAAGAGGATGTTGGAAGGTAGTAGGCCGACGTCTAGTTCGTAAGTACAATTCCGAGATTTGCCTGGTGTGACAGGAAGATTTCTGGAGAAACCTGTGAGGTTGAGTGGCCACTGGCACTTCATCAGTTCCATTCTCTCTGGTATCCACAACAGTCCTACTGGCCTATTTTTTTTTTTCCACAATGGTTTGTCTGATGCTAATCAAAGGGTTCATTGTGCCTTAATATCGTATTGCACATCACATTGCTTTTATATGGCTAGTGGAACTGACTTCACTTTTAAAATATAAAGAACTCATGCTATGCCTACCAGAAGACAATTTTGCCTCATCTGCGTCAGTATCTTTCTACATACACCTAATTTATTGAATATATTCCATATTCATACTGCCAGCACTACTTAATCAGAAGCATGCTGCTTGATACCCCAGCACGTACATTTGCGATCTTTTTAATCCTGTCTCTTGTTACGAAAGTTTCTTGTGCAGCTCGTGAAATTGACAGTAGGCTTTGTAGTTCACATTAATATAAATTACTTGTATCTCCTTTTAACTCTAAGGTTGTTAGCTTACTTCAGTTTTTTTTCCAAGTTGTACTTTAGCTGAAGAAATTTGCTGTGCCCAGTTTTTGTAACATACACACATTATGCTCTTTTGCCCTCCAAACAGGGAATGAGTTTTTTCTACACTTTATGCTTTATTGGAAACTCCTATAACCAATGAAATGCACCTTTAATTGTATCAGCTGGCTAAGAAAAATAATTATGGTGCTTATTACCCGGTTTGGGCCTAATTTGTAACTTTTAGATATTTTAAATTATGAAATTTAAAATTTCTTAAATTTTGACACTAGCTTATATTTGCCTCAACATTTGAAGTTTTCAGTAATTTCATTCGTATTTTCTTTGTGAAAAGTACGTATATTCACTGTATATTGTATATTATACATATGTGATCGTTAAAAAATAGATACCGTCAGGTGGGGAGTGGCTTTGGGTGTGGGGTGTCATTGGGCAAATTTCAACGAAAATTTTTCAAATGCTCAGTAGTTGCATCTTATCACGGTTACAGCATGATGGAAGATGCCAATATGAAGGAAATGGTAATGCTTTTAATGCAAAATAGTCTTCATATAAAATGTGTTCCGATTGGAGGGGTGACATTGGGCTATACTATACTTAGGTACTGTTCCACAAAAATGGTAAGGTTTCAGATTTAGCTATTGAGTATATCTGAAAAAGCATAAAAAGACTAGCACTTTTACACTCGATTTGGTTTTTCTATACAAATTTGTTCAAACAATATTTGAGGGTTTTTTTGCCCAGTCACCCCACCAGTGTAGAGTAAATTTAAATATGTATGAAAGAATTAAGGCAAAACAGGGTAATAAGCACCAGAATTATTTTTTCTTAGGGAGCTGATACAATTGTCATGATTCATATGAGTTTCCAATAAAGCGTGAATATTAGAAGAAAAGTATTGCCTTTCGAGGAAAAAAGCATATGGTGTGTTAGTAAAACGGTACACCAAATTTTCGTAAGTACAGCTTGGAAACAATTTTTGAAGTAAGCTGACAGTTTTAAAAGGGTAGGAGATAAGGGTAATTTATATTAATGTGAACCACAAAGCCTACTGTGAATTTCATTAGCTGCACACCACCTAAACTTCGATAAAAATGAGATAGGATTATACGGATATTTACATGCTTTGGTAATTCGCACCAGCATACTTGGGGTAGTAAGTACCATAATTGACTTATTTAAGTAGTGATTACAGTATGAATATCTGATATATAATAATAAATTAGGTGTACATAGAAACACAGTAATTCAGATGAGGCAAAAATTGTATGCTGATAAGCGTAGCATGGGTTTTCTTTATATTTTCGAATTATATTGCGTGCCACTGGCCTACATGAAATGTGCTTTGCAATTAGGGATGTACCGATATTACTTATATAGGCCAAAATTTCACATACGAAAATATAAAGCAGAATTTCATATTACGTTACACACAGGAAATATATTTCCTCTAAACTTAGTTCGTCTTACGTAAAGTGAACTAAAAAGCAGCAGATCCTTGCATAGTGAAATCTTAATTCTAAGTGTTAGTGGTTGATATTTAAGAATGATAATGTATTTTGATAGTTACTTTCATTGTATTTACGTGACTAGTCACTATTACATACATATAATGCGATGGGTGCTAGTTACGAATTTTTGTCATAAAATACGTGCTGAACTACAGGTTAATGTGTACATCACAATAAAATATAAGTGTTATTTAAGCGAAGTTGAAAACGTTAAAATTATTTATCAACTCTAGAGCTATTTGTTTTTAACCAGTGACAGTTTTTTCTCCAAATAATTTTTAACTAGTTATATACGCATTTTATCAGCAAACTATAATGCAACTCGAAAATTCGTCATTTTTTAAATGTTCGTTTTTTATATAAATGAACTAATTCTTCAATTTCAGTTCGCTTTTCGGAATTATATTTTTTTTTAGAAAAGTGCTTCATCGCATCCTAGGAAATCTGGAACACTTCCGTCTGATATGAAAAAAGCTGTGAACATTAAAAGATAAAATAAAAACGAAATGACATACGAAAAGCTTGATAAACTTTCTTCCAACTCTGAAGTTAATGTTATTAATACTTAATTCTTATTTCTTTGTAAATGAAAGGTGTTACAAGTCACTTGATTGTAATTCTAATTACTTCGAAGGAGAAAAAAAAAAATCTATATTCTATTCAAATTTCGTAAAAAAGTTAGTAAAAAATACTAAGAGGTCTAATTCAAAAGTTTAATTTATTTGTAGTAGTTTCGAAAAATTTGAACCTAATTTAGTAATTTTCCATCACTCGAACCTCAAACTCGTTTGAGATTCAAATCCCGGGTGCCATCCTGACAGGTTACCTTTGGCTTGCTTTCCTTCAGTTACTTATTCTAACATGAGCTACTATTTTGGCATGGACTGACTAAAAATATCATTTGAGTAGTGCAAACCAAAGGCGTACACATGGATAAAGAAATCGATTATGCCATCGATAATCATTCAGACTAATTTTAAGTCTAAAGAGACCCATGAAAGATGAGTATCACTGTTAATATTAAACAAATTAAAAATAGTTCGGAAAATGTATCTGTACGTATCAGTGTCAATTTACCGATACTGATACTCCAAAAAGTGGTCGATACCACCGATATATCGGTACATCCCTAAATTGGTAATAGTGGCAGTAGCAATGTATCTCGATGTGGCGACAAGAAGAAAAAGGAAGTAACATGCTGCATTCCAGGAGGTTCACAACAGCAAATATGATTTTAAGATTGTACGTTGCAACGAAAAATCCATTAGAATGATTGAGAATTTCATCATATGTTTGGGTATATGCTACTATTTAACTTTCAATTAAAAGGCTGAAAACATTTTAATAGCAATGTTAGGGATGATCGACAGTATATTCGTAAATTAACTGCATGGCTTATACTGAAATTTCACAGAATGCCAAAGTATTCATGATTTTATAGAGCCAAATATAAATTTGTATGCCGGACATCAATATTCAATCAATTGGCAGTCTGTTGCAATAACAGAGCCACATTTGACCAGGAATATTAGCGAAGAAGACTTACGGGAGATGATTCTAAGATAACGGATGAAACTTACATATTTAAATTTCCATGCTATTTCCAGGCTAGAACATGAAAAGGTTATTTGGCATTCTTATGTGTGGTATTTCTGCAAGGGACAGACTAATACGAGCAAGAATTTCTTCAAAACAAAAGCTGCCCCAAATTGAGACCAAAGGGCACTTTTGCAGTTAAGCTATTGTATGAAAAAAAACAGATATTGGGCTGGAAAGGGAGTGAATAGAACACGACTTGGTCACCTCACCATAGTGTGTTCCGGGTTAATTTTCAACTAAATAAAATCTTATCTGATTTTCAAGGTTCTCTAGGAATCTGAAGATGTTAATTCTCTTGAGCTTTGCTTTTTTGACACTTAATTTAAATTCCTTAAAGGCAACTATTCCGCACCCAGGCCAATAACATTGCTAAAGTTGAAGAAATTCTGTACCCATTTCCTTCACCCTACTATACATACGAAAGCATATACACACAGTAAATTAGTTCTTTGAAGAAGTCTTCCAGAAAAGGGCGAAAAGTATTTTGCGAGGTTTTGTTCCGTCAAGGACAAAAATTAATTTAAAAGCGTACATATTAGTACTACGGAGAATATTTATAGGTGTCTGTAAAAGAAATTAACAGGAGAAATGACGGCACTGTCGTATTTCGAGATTAGGTGATTTTGAATAGAATAATCCTTTATTTAATGAAGATCAGTACAGTATTATATATATTTACCAATAGTGTACAGCAACATCATGGAAGTTTTTCTGTAAAATGTTACTGTTCACTGAACTTCGGTGGTAATATGTTAGTTTACTGTTTGACTTCTTGGACCGCGTATCGTTAAGTGGACAATTTGCATGCCCGCTATCTACCAAATGCACAACAATAGGCCCACTAATATTTCAGTGACCTCTAGACTGTAGCAAGTACCTAAATTTGTGTTACGTTAGAGAGACTTGATAATTGTAATGATGGTTTGTAAGGTTAAAAATTTGATTACAAATATTTTCTTTAAAATTTAAACTGAATTTATACATTGATCTGAAGAGACTCTGAAATTGAACCTATATAAAAGATTTCAGCAAGCAAATTATGCAAGCTTCAGTTTCTTCTTTCCCTTTTTCGGGACTAAAATTTGATAAACTCACTGATACAACTTGCAGACCACCAGTGAACCTTCGCAACCACACTTTCGAGGAACTGATTTAATAGTATTTCCTTTTAAGTTAGTTTTTTTTCTTTTTCCAGGTGCAATTTGAAAGATGAGTCCCGTATATCCTTTTCACGTAAGTAATTTTTAATTTTCTTCTAGTAAAACACGTGCATATTGAAATATTAATTAGTATCTGTCTAGTGCGTAGAAACCTCGGTACAAAAATTTAAATTTTAAACATCTCTTTAATAGTTTGGTATTATAATGAAAATAAAATTACGTACTAATGACTTGCTTATATAAGCTCCTTAACTTGATATTTTGTAGGTATTCTTGTTGCATGGACCTAACATCCGCTGTCATTTTTTTGGGGTGGTGGGGTGGTGGTGGTATCAGACTATTCGTTTAACACGTATTAAGATTTATCTATATGTAGTCTTAACTTTTATTTTACTCTGTTCCCGGTTTTTCTTAGTATCAATAGCTTTCTTCCGAAAGACATTTTCTGGTAACGCTAGGCAACATCAAATTATCAGCTTATCCCATAAGTAATGTCATATTTTTGCACCGTGATGGAAAGATCTATAACTTACCTGGAACACTACCGTCAGTCAGGAAAGTAATCTTCATCGGACTCAACACACTGCTACCTGTCAACCAGGTGTTGAATCCCCACTGAAAGAAGTAACTGTTTTTAAGGCAAAGAACTGGGTTACTGTTCGTCGCACGTCATCCTTATTTTGTAGTGTTTTTCCGGAAAGGTTGCTTTGTAGGCTGCGAAAAAGTCTGTTATTTCAAGATCTGCTGAAAACTCCGGCTTGGAGAGTTTCTCTCAGCCATATTCCTCGATCTTAACACAGGTCGTCCTTTCCGTGTGTAGGCGCGCGTTATCACCGTGGACGAACACACCCTTGCGATTAACCAGAGCAGGACATTTCTCTTAACAATGCAGTATGTAGGCGTTCAAGCTGCTGACAGTAGACATCTTCATTGATGGTCTGGTTACGTGGCAAGAGCTCGAAATGGAAAAAACTCAACGTCACCTTGCATGGGTGAAGATCATGTTTTGGCAGTTTCTGCGACCTCTTCGCCCTTTCGTTACCACTGCCGTTTGCGTGTAATGTTATTGCAGAGAACCCACTTTTCATTCCCTGACACAATTGTTCAGAAATGGCTCACGTGTGACGGATGAGCAGGGAATTGCAGATGTCAACTCATTGCTGCTTCTGTTGAGGCGTGAACGCATAGGATAGTTTCGATACGTACCAAAGGTGGTTCTAAGGTGACTTGGAGTTCGTTGGCCAGTTCAACAGTTTGCATTGGATTTGCCTCCACCTCTGCTCGCAGGGCATCCTTGTCCAGCTGCACAGGTCTCCCTTCTCGTGGCTTATTGGTGAGGCTCATGTCCCAAAGAAAACTGGTATTTTCGCACATCCACAGCACCCAGACCATATACGGCATTTTTTCGTGCCGCTGCGCTGGCTGGCTGTCCCTAGTGAAATTCAAGTACCCTATATGACTCCATGGCATATGCCGTCTACTTTACTTTTCGCTCGTCAGATGGTGTCGGGCATCACACATACGACATTGCTAATGGGATAACTTGATATATGTTTATACTACGGTTAACATACGAGTTTTCGAATAATCACTAATCATGTAGTGTAGTTAACGGTTCGTTTGCTGTAAAAGTCAACTATGGTTTACAGTTGGATGTGGTCCGCAAACACTGTAATATGACCGAAGATAAGCAGCACTTTACGTATTTAAATTAGTGTTACCCATAAGTCAGTGAACAAGTTGTCATCTTTTTTACATTTTTACTCCTGTGCTTAGTTTTTTCAACTGTACGGGCGTAAGCCATAGTTCTGTTACAGTCCATATGAATTTTATCTTACCTTATTTTGCAATTTCTTTTTAACAACTTGTCATGGCAGACAGGTCTTTCTTCTGTTGTGTACATAATTTCTTGGAACTGTTTAGACAGGTTTGTACTCAGTTCTTGATGTTCGAAGGATATTTGAGAATTACTAGTCATTATGCACCTTAAGACTCAAACTGGATTTAGAATCCTTTTATTTTTCGTAGGGCTCTCCTACAGTTGTTCCTGCAGATCCATTTGATGCCAATGCTGACGCTGAGGCTCTTAGGAAAGCAATGAAGGGTTTGGGAACTGATGAAGAAGCAATCATTCAAGTACTGGCAAAGAGAACAAATGTTCAGAGGCAGAAAATTGCTGCAGCATTCAAAACTTTATACGGAAAGGTATGTTGGACACCCTTTTAAGCTTATATTGATAACTATCTTCAACAGACATGAAGAACGTATGCTAACACTAGTTCATTCTTAGATCGTATAAAAAGTGTTAGGCATGTATACTGCTTAAATCTGACAATATTCTTGAAATTTTAAAGTATCGGGTGCAGCTTTCACATACAGTATTACTAATACGAGGTAAAGGATGTTTCAGAACAAAGTACATTACTTTCGTGAGATGACACCTGACATTAAAGCAAAGTTTGTGTAGCTGGGTGAAATTCAGCTTCATTTTGGAGATACAGCGTTTGACTTCTAGCCGAAATTCGACGCCTAACAATGGAAAAAAATGAATAATTCTCAATAAATCTGAA
>JAGDQP010012973.1:8681-29754 GCA_022664845.1 Lepisma saccharinum | reverse complement strand
TATCAGGAAGAGAGTTCTACCAGTCAATATATAGGGAGAAAAGTGACATTTGAAGTAGAAAGAGGATTTGCCTGGTGGGAACAATGATAAGAAAATATTTCTTAATTGGTGCTGACACATTATTGCTTATATAATTTTTTTTATTCATTCCTCTTGTAAGGATTAAGGGAACCGACCGGGTAGTATTCTTTGTGGGAGTGTAAAAAAATGAAGATGGGGTGTTTTGAGATCAAATTTGTTCTTGGAAAGAAAATCGAATGATAAATAAAAAATATATTCAACTTTAAATTTCAAAGAAATCAGAAAATTGAATTGTTTTATCAAACGATATCCAGCAAATGGAATTATCTGTCTTTTGCTCAACGAGCTAATCAAAATAATTTTAGTTTTCAGTATCTGGCAACGCTGTGAACACTGATAACAGAAACATTGCCACTTATTTAGTTCAGTTTCTAAATGTCTTTTGATTTAATCTCACCTAACCTAACTTTTAAGGTTTATTCGATCAAAAGGTTTGTGGCATGAACAAAGAAGGAAGAACATAGTGAGTGTCGGTTTTGGGACAGCATTTAAACAACTTGCGGCACTTAAAAAGGTTACAGTTAAATTGGCTTTGGATCATTCACGGTTTGAATTTAAAACCCTCACAAAGAAAAAATATATTATTCACTAATGAAATAATTTACAGTCGTCAATTTACACTCCCACAAAGAATACTACCCGGTCGGTTCTATTTCATTTTATATGAATTTTTTAATTGGAAGTCAACCTGAAAATTCATTTGTGCTCCAAAGTAATGCTCTCAACAGTAAAAAAAAGCATTAAAAAATCAAAATATGTTTCTGAATTTAATATGGCAAGCCACCCTACCGAAGCGAAAGGAGGAGGAACGCCGTGCAAATTATGTACAGTTCATTCATTTTCCTCCGATTCGCTGTTGTGCTTTAAGAGCAAATCGTGTAAAGTTCATACTTTTTTTTATCGACGCCATCTTGGTAAAAAATTGCAGTTTCCATAGCGAATTACTTGGTATCTCTGAAGGAAATAAGTATGGAGAGGATAACTATCGTTAATAACTTTCTAAATTTATAAGTCTCCCCCACTGAAGGAATTTCAGATAGAATCGCCTCAGACTTTGTTCCAATATATTAAAAGCTTCTGGTGTTGATGTTAGGATTCCGCATATCAAATTTTGTAATTCACTTGAGTTTCGAAGCTTTGTTTCCTTTTTCTCCAAAAGTATCCTTTTTTTTGTACATTTTTTTTAATGATCTTTGGTCGTTAGATAACGACTTTTACATGAGGTAATACCGTTAATCCATTCTGTCTTTAAATTATTTGAAGGATAGAATGAATCAGTATTTGACTATGTTGAAGGCGTCATCCCGGCATCTTCCTTCAGATGAGCTTGTTGAATTGCCCACTCTTAACTACCTCCGCAAGAAGAATAGCTCTGTGGAAGTGTAAATCGTGGCTCGATAACCAATTACTTACCTTGAAGCAAGGAATAGGTTGGGATTTGCAAAGTTCGAATTACAAAATATGACTATTTTAATTTTTTAACAGAATTAAAGTACTCGAGATATCGTCCTCCGATGATCTTGCATTTTTAAATATGTTGCATTTCTAAGAGTACTATTTCAGATCTTGAGGGGCGGGGGGGGAAGGGTCACTTTCCCTCACCATGTCATTTGGAAAAAACAGCACTGTTTGGACAACGTAGAGACCGTCACTTCAATATTTGCCGTTTAACAAATGTCTTGATGTCTCAGCCGTAATGATAGAACCTATTTTGTGGCGGATCTGTAAATGTTAAAATAAGGTGCTTCACTGATCCTAAGTTATCAAACGCATCTTATTGTTATACTGGTACTTTTAAATGAAAACGCAAGTATAATTAACACAATTCCCCGCTCAAAAACATCCAC
Organism: Lepisma saccharinum; assembly: GCA_022664845.1. Taxonomy (NCBI): domain Eukaryota; kingdom Metazoa; phylum Arthropoda; class Insecta; order Zygentoma; family Lepismatidae; genus Lepisma; species Lepisma saccharinum. The sequence goes on along the minus strand of JAGDQP010012973.1, from coordinate 27,826 downwards.
CCCCCCCCTCCCAGCGTTTGATACATAGATCATCATTTCAATTTCATCAAATTTTGTTCGATCAAAAGGTTTGTGCAAAAAGGTCGACGTCCTGTTGTATATAGAGGCACTGCTGCAAGTACAGTCTGGTATGAGAGTTTTAAATATCACCAGGACACCCATCAAATATCTCCAAAACCGTAAATTTGGCTTCGTGTGACGTCATGAAAGCTCTCTATTCTTTTCAATTGCTTCGTCTACGAAATAACGCAAAAAGTACTTGTTCGCTATCGGTCTCGTGGGAAAGTTTGCTGATGTTCTCCTTATATATAACCCGCTAAGAAAAATGTTTCGTCGAATGTGGGAAATGTAATATTGAGTTACTATACTAGAATACCCGGCACGGGGAGGTAGTGACGAAAAATAACGATCATTTTTATGGATTCAGAACGCCTTCAAAATCCAAACGAGCATACTTCGGTCTGTTCCGACCTAATCTGACCTTTTTTGTTACCTTGACAAAATTTTCAGAAAATTATTATGCGGAACGGAGGATACAGTTTTTCCAAGGTTTCAAAAATGGTGCATTTACGAGTTCTACATTCTTTTCTGTAGTTCACAATGGGGGCAATTTAATGTTGAATGATGCAAATATATATATATATATATATATAAGGTAGTGAAAATCCTTGACTTACCTATAGTTTAAGAACACTTCGATGTGTGCTTTACCTATGTTTTATAACTAGAGGATGCCAAATATCCAATAACACTACGTAGTGCTGTTTTAAACGTTATACTGGATTGGCAACTGACAACCTGGTGACATCGTGTATAAACTTCTGATATCCACCATGCTGTTAGAAACTAATTTCCGCAAACGAAATATCCATTCAGTGCTTAGTTTGACTATTATTTTCCTCTCATTGTTCGGCGTCGACTTTAAGCTCAAAGTTGAAAAGGCTATACAGGAAACTCGAGATAATCCGCGTTATTCCTTTCCTTTTTTACAATTGAGGCCTACAATTTAAAGTTACAGCGAAACATACAATACCGTAAGTGAAGACAAAATTAAATAATAAAATCAGTTTTTTTTTTTTTTTTTTAGTGAAAATTTAAACCAACAAACTTGCAAGTAAAGAAAACAGCTGTTAAGTCATAATTGTGCGTAAAAATTGTTCAAAATCATTTTCGTGTTAGTGTCCTTTTTCGGCCATTTTGCGGATAATCTACTTACCTCCAGAACAAAGCGGAATATCACCCATGTTTATATGAACTTTTGCTTATTTAGATGTCAGGACTCACTTCCCGAAGTTTTCCCCGAGGTATTACACCCTATATATGTAAGATAAAATTTAAACAGGGGAATGGAATTACGTGGTTTCCTGGTAGGGTGTTGGTTTCGCAATGGCAGTCCTGAGAACTATCCCAGCGACTACCTACAAACTAGGCTTCGAGAAACTGTCTTTCAACATCTCCCCGGCCTGGGCCCGAGGTGCCTGAAGGTCATAAATTTAAATTCGAATTACATTGTGCCTTAGAGAATTCACGTACATTAAGAAGTTAAATAAGACAGCAAAAAGTCTGCAAAAGAAGCAAATAGGGGTGAAAGAAATGCGGCTATTCGAGGAGGGGAAAAAAGTTACTCCAGGTTTAAATTTAGTTTGATTTGCTCTCCAACCATCTGGATCAAATTAGAATATATAGAAGTGGGAACGCAAAATTTGATCTTTCGTAATTTAGGATGAAACTGGTTAGTAAGTGAATTCAGATTATTGCTGTGTGTGTAAGGATTCACGTCGGATGTGTTTGGTTAAGTGGATAGCCTTTGTTGATCAGAGTATCGTGGGGACATTGGTTGTACGTTTCGGTTGCATAGGTGGTGGAATTCAAGATCCTCTGAGAGCGAGGTAGGAATACTTTTTTGGTGTGGTATGGATGGAAACTTAAAATTTAATAATGCAGGTATTGTATGTGGTTAGTTTCTCTGTGAACTGAATCCTAAGGTAGTTTTTCAGTGATCTTTACGCCAATGGTCTTGCGTAATATACTCGTGGTTTTGGAAAATAGGCATGTAAAATATACAACTATGTAGGGGGCCTGAAAATAAGATAAACGTTGACAAAATTTTGAAAAGTGTATAGTTTAAGCTAAAACACCTAAAGTTAGCGCGGAATCATAACAAATTACGTCATATATCCACAAATAATGACGCAAGACATGTCGGTTTAGCAAAATGTAATCGGTTTTACCGTAATCTGCTTTAGCAAAGCAAAGGAATGCTGCTTAGAGGGAATTTCTATATTTGCCGTATTAAACAATATTCTACTTGGCAATTAAGTGACGATACCTTGCTAACTTGGGCGTCTCTTGCTTCTAAACTCAACATTTTCGAAATTTTGTCAAAGGAACTTTTTTGTCGTGAGATCCGCCCTTAAGTTTTATTTTCTCAACACACAATATATAATCATATGCAGAAAGATACTCCAGCAGTAGTTTATTTCGTGATACTAATTTGTAACTAAATTTCAAATTTGCGGAATTATAATTTGTATGGGTTAAGAATGTTTGAAGTGCGCTGTCAGCATGTTTACGTAGAACAGGGAACGCTAAAAAGTACCGCAGAGTGCTTGAATGTTTTAAATGTGCTATTCAATTGGGGAACTTGCTTCGTTGGAGCTTGCTTTACGCAGCCAATATTTCTCTGAACTTGTATGAACATAGATTTTATTCGAACTGCAAGATTTGGAGAAATATATCTACTTTTGACTCTAGTAGTTTAGCTGAGCCCCGTTAAATAAATATATATAATATATATACACAGAAAATTTGGTCGTACTGCCTGCTAACTTAATTGGTTTGATGTCTGACAGACTATCAGGAGGTTGAAGTAGTTGTACTAAGGTTTATTTTGACTAGTTTTAAGATGATTCGAATGACTTTTAAATTTCACAGCTGTTTCCTTTATTTTAATGCTTTCTGAAGGAAAATCAGAAGAGGATTCACATGGTCTTAAGGTAATATGGAACTTCTGTTCTGAAGATGGCCTAAACTTTTTAACTTTTGATCTATGCACGTGTCCGCATTAAGTCGAGAGCTGATTCAATACTTCTGGTAAAGAACATTTCACAGTACTGCAGTGAGCAGTTAGCACGGTGGTTTGATTTGTTAAAATATCTTTTATGTAGTTCAGTTCGGATTTTTTTTTTTAAATGGTCATTGGGATCCAAACTAAAAGTATAGATCTCTTAGCTATAAATCTGAGAGGAAGTTATATTAATGTGAATTTGAGAACTTTAATTCCAGCAATACAGGAGCGATTTAAAAATGGCGATTTTAAAATATAAATTTTAGAGATCTAAAGATATCTTAAGATCTATTTTCTCATTTTTAAATAAGGATCTGCATTTCTCGAAGCCACAGAATGTTAACTTGATTTTACAATTGATTTTTTTCTGTCTTAAAAGGATTTGTTCTGGCCACATCTTCGTAGGTAACTGCTCTTTCCTTTTTACCTGAATTCACCCCCATTGCAATTATTGTTACATGCAAGGTGATAATAGTTGATTTATTGCAGGCTCCTTCGAAATGGAAGTCCCGCAACTTGTCTAGATGCCAATTGGTGTCTGGGGTGACTATAGAAGACTGTCAAAGAACTGCTTTTCTTGCAGCTTCTGTGTACGCAAACCTTGATGTAAGAAGAGCCGCGGCCCACTTTAAAATGCCACTCTTCGATGGCACATCTTGTGTTTGAAGAGAGTTGACTCGTGTTTATCATACAATCTCTTGAAATACGGAGTTTACCACCGGTACCAGTTTAGTGGTATTTACTAACGACATTTCATTACAACATTCTAATCACTTTCAAACTTGGAACTAATCTTTTCATTTTTACACATTTAAAACCATCTGAAACAGATTCTTTCCATCTACACGTCTAACAAACCGTAACTCCTTACAACTTGCGATAAGAGCTGGGAAGTTAATTTAGGTAAAAAGGTGGAGGGAGGGAAGAGGAACGAGAGGGAACAGTGGTCTAAACTTGTACCTGATTAGGTGTGGGCAGAATAAATTTGAAAACCTTAGCAACAAAACACAAACCTAGCTAAGATGATTCATTCTTTTATTAATTGCCTTACTATAGCTCGTTCTGCATCTACCTTCAAATCATGTTGATTCAAATCATGTTGATTCAAATTTAAAATGATCAAATTGGTTTTAACATAAGCGTAAAGTTCCTTTATGTCTTTCAATTGCACTTGTACCTCTGAATATGTAGAAACCCAATATTCGTATCTTTTTTAGTTTTGTACATTGTGTAACTTCTCCGTATTCTCTCAATACTTATTTCACTCCCAATGATGCGTCAACGATAAATATTTAATTGAAATTTATATAGGTTTTTAAAAACGTTTGCTCGATATACTTATTTTTAGTAACAGATGTCATGTAAAATGTTAACTTTTACGTTCAGCTTAATTTGGGCTAATAAAATGTCACTTGTGTAATTTACTAACATTTACATTTATTTTATTCTTCTATTTCTTCATTAATAACTCCGGCTGGGAATGAAGTTCGCAATGTGTTTATATTCTTTGTACATAGGACTTAATATCAGATTTGAAGAGCGAGTTAGGTGGAAGATTTGAGGATGCAGTAATAGCTTTGATGACTCCCTATCCTGAGTACTATGCCAAAGAACTTCATAATGCTATCAAAGGTTTGGGGACCGATGAAGAGGCTCTGATTGAAGTGATGTGTACCATGAGTAATTACGCAATTCGAACAATCAGCAAAACCTATGAAAATAGTAAGTAAATAACATTGCACTCTGATTACTTTGCAATAAATGTAGATGTTGTGGTAAATTTTATACTAAAGTAGTGTTTTCAGCAAGTCACTCATAACGAGTGAAGTCACCTCTGAGATTTGAATTAGTAGCAAGTTGCTTTTTGCTTTTTTAAGTTGTAATTACAGTACTTTTCTTTCTCAAATCAGTATTACCTCCATTGGAAAGCTTAATTTATGGACATTGTTAATGGTATAATATTTTATTAAGCTCAGAAATAGGTTCTCAGCATCATTTAATATCACTATTTTGTGAAATATTTTCGTAATACTTTTCTCTAGGTGTAAGGCTCAGATTGTACTTCCATGGTATAGCTAAGCAAAATACCAGCAGTCGAGTGGGGTACATAATTTTTCAACACACTAGAAGAAAAGATTTTGATGCCTAATATAAATACACATGTAAAGGAGATATAAAACTAGTGGCAAAAGAAAGCGTAATTTGAAAGGAATATGTCAATCTTAAAATGTTTTGGAGTAGACAAGTGATATAAAAGTCTGGAGAAATTTAAATGTTTTTTGATTAGCCCAAATAAGATAACAAATTTACTACCTTTGTAGTAGGAATTTCTTTAAATATTGTGGTTCTTGAACAGGTATGGTTACTAAAAAATGCAGCCTGTCATTGATGCCTAAAGGCCATGAATAAATTCAATTCAAACAAATAAGATTGCGTGACATGTTGAAGTCAAACATTATTATAAAATGTTAGTTTGTTTACGGGTGAATGTTAATCTCCATAGCTATATAAAAACCGGCAGCTGCAGTTTGAGTTCGTGTAGGTGTAGATTAGTTGCCTTGTACACTTATAGGAAAACAGTAGTAAACTTTAAACTTTGTTTTGCGATGCATAGTTACTAATGTATACCTACGTATAGTACCGAACAGAAATGTGAACCCGTATAGTACCGAACAGAAATCTGAAACTGCAGAAGGATTTTATTTAATCGTGTATGAAAGAATGTTTTAATATCTATAGTAAAGGGTTTCTAGTGGTACCTCACACTGAAATCTATGAAAAACCAGTAATTGATTGACGTAACTTGCTTCAGTATAACTTGTTTCCATTTGATTAGGAAGTAAGTAGTTCCCACGCGAAATTTCTATCTTCTCTAGTCCCCCCCCCACACACACACATTTTCTGTGCTGAAACTTTCCTTGAATCTTAAGAAAACGTTAACGCATAAGTTCTTACTAGACTGAGAACTAAAATCATTGCTCTCTCTTACGAGTTTTTCGTGTATGGTTACTAAACGTTCAGGAAAATCAGGGATCGTAGCGGATTCGAGATTGTCCCGAAAATAATTCTCGGGACGCATAAATGTCCTGTTTTCAGCGAGGAAGAGCGGAGAAAATTGTTTTCCACACGATTATATTCTTTTAGATTCCGCAGCTCAAATTAAAAAAAAAAAAAAATTACGATTTGGTACTTACATATTAAACGAAACTTCTCTTTCCTTGGGCCAGGAACAGTTTCTTTGCTTAAAGGTTGTCTAGTAGTTTCCATTTGCACCCTGCTTCAGTTACTTGACTCACTGACTATATTTCTTGGCAATTTCCCGCTGCCCATAACAATGCAGAGAAAAAAGTTTAATAAAAAAAAAATGGAAGTGTTTTTAAAGCTCTTCCTTTTACAGAACAATGGCCATGTGGTATTGCTACTTTGACCAGGGAATATTTTTGCAATTTTAGAACTAACCACCATTGTGATTTCTTACGTAGTGTGGAACACAAAAATTGACGTATTTTTTAATTCAAGGAAGTCAATTAGTATAACTTGTATTCCCCACCCCATTTTGAGAATTTCAAAGATTTTCGTAAATTGGTAGCGTGCAGATTTTCACTTCGAATATAGCAATCCTATTTCTGGATTTGTACATACTTTCAGTGAGATTTTTACCTGGTAATACACAACCTTCACAACCTTTCGCTCCGAAATAACCAGTCCGGTAGTTTGTATTCGTAGTTACAGATGACAATTTAGGTACTACAAGAAATTGTACATTGAGGATTTGCAACTCCGTGCTGTAGACTTGTTATAGGGTGTCTACTGGTGAAGGTCAGAAAAGTAAATAACTTTTCCTAACATAATATTGTGTAATTGAATTCCTTAACTGTAAAATCGAATATATTATTTAATTTCTTTTTTTTTTCTTTTTTTTTTAAATAAGTAAACGTGGCCAGGTTAATTTTTCTTCCTAAGATATATGCTATTGTGTGTTTCGATGCTACTTAATACTTCCTTCGTATAATTTAACTGTTATTTTATCTTGTAATTTTCTTTGTTTTATAGCATATACAAATTAGAAAAAATAATTTATTTCCATTTGAAAGAATTAGATAAAATAAGCTTGCCACATAGTTTTCAGTTAGTTTCTCAGCCTAAAAGTTGTTGGAAGAAATTGCTAGACCAAGACACTTTTTCCGTTAATAATCAATTATTTCTAAGGCACCAGCTGCGATTAATGTCTTGAGAAAGAGTATACGAATGGTGCATACTCTGAATAATTCTCTCAAATCGCCGACCGTGGAGAGCATGTAAATGACGTATACTCTATATTTCTGGGTCTGCCGAATGATTGCATCCAATATGGATAGCTTAGTTGCCACCTCCAATACATTAATAAGACGAATTCTCGGGTTAATTGTGTATTTTAAAAGCTGGCGGGATTTCAAATGTAGTTTTCTCTTCTATCACGCAGAAAATCAAGCTGAATAAGATTGCTGTAGTGAAGAGGGAAATTCCAGGTGAAAGTTGAGAAAATAGCGAAAGTGCGTAAATCGATCGTATGGATTGTATTTATAAGTGCTAAATACACATCCTACATTACGAGGTGACTTTAAATAAAGGATTTCGTCCGTGGAATAGAACTCCTGTGAATTCCAGCAGTATTATTGTACTATAATCCTTTATTTTTTAAGCACGTTGAAGTAACTTTGACTCGAGGACTCGGATATTCACTAAAATATCCCCCGTAAATAATTCTCCGGCTTTGCTGTGAGGAAAGTTCTAATGTGAACGACTACCAAAGCTGAAGACTGATAGATATCTAGGCAACTCCTAGGTGATGGAGTGTGAAATAATCTATTTAAAATTTCTCAATCCTGCTACAGTAAATATTTTGTTTACCTGCTTTCTTCTGTAAGCAATATATTTAACTTCGTATTTCTCAGTATCTCATTTATGAAATTTAACCTGTGTTGAGGGGTCCTCTCGTGGGCAACCTTTGCTTCACAGCCCTGCCTACCTTGTATCAGATGACGTCCCTCGACGAGCATTTCCAAGGAGACCAGAGTTCGTCCTTGGGTTGGTGCAGGGACGTGGTAATAAGAATGATGCCACTGATTTGTCGATAACTGCTGATATTGAATAAAGTGCTTCGGCCAGCCGGGTGATGCTTATAATAATCCTTGTTCCCCTGGAAGGCAAGCAACCCACTCTCAAATTTTTTACCCAACGATCCACAAATTAACATTCTCACCGTGGAGAACCAAGTTCGCAGTGCTTGTCCAGAACCATAAACCAGGATAGGCTCTAATCAGAAGTTTGCTGCAAGAAATAATACACAAATTCGTGTTCGTAAACTAGGTCTCGAGATCAATCCTTAAATCATTAAATAATAGTACCAATGGTTCCAGGAGACAAATTCTTGTTTATTGATACTTAATGCAGTTTCTATTGTAGACTCAATTTCTCTATCAGTACTGAATCTTGGTACTCTAATTGTGAAGATCTCTCCACCCAAATCTGTGCACAAATCGCGGCCCCCCTTTCCTCCAAGAGCAGGGATTGCTCTCGGATAAAATACACAACTGGCTATCCAGGTACCAAGGATGAGTACCTGGCAAGAGGTTTCAGGGAGCGCGATTACCCCAGTTTAATCTTCAAACACCAAGATTAGCAATCTGTTCCTATCCTCATATTAGCAGGGGGAAAAAAAAACCCTCCAGTACTCTTTCAGTTAAACCTCGTAAGGTGTGCTTTTTTATTAAACTTCTCATGACTACTTTTTTTCTATAAAAGCAAGGCAGTAACAATACTCGTAATAAGCAGCGCTTCGAAGATAGATGCTAACTTCTTATTCCAAATATTTGCTTCTCGATAAAAACTCTAAAAATGTTTTATATGTAATTCAAATATTGCTTCATTGCTTTCTTAGCGGCTACGGGGTTTGAACAAGTGAGCCCTCAAAAGTTACACACAGCATACCTCACTGCTACTGCCATCTTCTCTCGTCCCAGCTCTGAGTGATCTCCATCACTGCTCTAAACATTCCAAGAGTTTACCTCCCCTGGATTTTCTTTTTACGAAATAGAAAATTAAGTGTCCTTTGCCAAGAACTATATGGGCGATTTCTCAGCTGCTTTCTAAAAAGGCTTCGAAGATATTTAGCCACGAAGTGCTTCTCGTGTCGTCTACTAGCAAACTGTAATGCCGGGCTCCCCTTCCCTCTATTAAAGTATGTATACGTAACTGGAATATCCCTCCCACTGAGAAACCTACAAAGAGAGGAAACCATCAACGTCCACTCTGGCAGACTCGACGAAAGGAGAGGGTCTGAGTTCCCGAAGCTTTCTATCCCCTAAGCTATGGAGGAGTGAGAAAACAACAATGGTCCCAAGACTTTACCCCCTGCATTTTCTTTTTACGAATTAGAAAGTGTCCTTTGCTAAGAACTATATGGACGAATTCTCAGCTGCTTTCTAAAAAAAGGCTGCAAAGATATTTAAGACAAATGTACAGATCATACTTAACATTACATAAAAATCAGGATTACAATAATATGCATATAATATGAACCTGACCGGGGTTTGTTACCTTGTCTAATTAAATACATTCATAAAACACATTAATACTCAACAGAAGATATTTACATATTTCTCATTCCCTTTGAATACATACAGATCTTATTCATATCTAACATCTTCAGCATAAAATCATTGTCGCCTAACTTAATTTGACAGATTAAACTCCTCCTAGCGCTGTTCTAATGAATATTTGTATATGAAACTAGTCCACGTGAGAAACGAGAAAATTGAAGTAATTTTTGTTATTCCAGAACCATAATGAAGGAAAACTGAGTGGTGGTTTCTATCCTCCAGCTTACTGTTTTAGCAAGATTGTATTTCCGTAGGAAGGACTAACCGTGGTGGTCGTGCGGTCTAAGGCGTCAGGCCAGCGTCTCCAAGGTTCTGGATTCAAATTCCGGCTGGGGCATGAATGTTTTGTGGATTTTAAAACTTATCTGCTAATGGCATCGTGACGTGTCGAAATCTGTAGTTAGTGAAATGACCCAAAAATACAAATATTGTAAAACGAACCCGTACGAAGATTGTAGAACGATATCCTCTACAGTTGGTAGACACCTTGTAGCGGTTACTGCTACTCTAGGTACGTTAGAAGGGTCGTAACATTTTGATAGAAATGAACGTTTGGAACTGGAATCTGCAGTCACATCAGATAGTAAATGCGTGGACATTTTGTAGCATACATGAATCCCATTCAGCTGCAGTTCGCTGTAATGAAAACTTATATTTAGGGTTCTTCAGATGAGTAATACTCTAAATTGATTTAGTGAGTCCCCTACACAAGTTTCATCCTTTCATGCTTGCTACATTGAAGCTGATTTTTCCTACAACAGCAATTTAGCCACATCATATACAGTGAAAATTTTATACATGAAATTAGGCATGTTCAAGGAATTTGTCCTAAACATTTAAAAGTTTTGATTCTGTGGTTCTGGAAGAGTTGTATACGTCAGGAGTCTTCAAATAAACTATTTTCTTTGCATTGTTAGTAAAATTTTCTCTTTAACAAGTCAATCTGTCTATGAAGCGAGGGATTCTGGTATAAAATGGAGGAAGTACGTAGTTTATTCTAAGGTTCCCATTGGTTCTGCAGGCACTTAAGGTTTAATTTTCGCATAGCACATTTCCTGCATTTTTAGTCTGAGGATTTTATGGCCTAGCGTGTCTAACTTAGTCTTCTAAGTTTAAGAACATGTAAGAGTAATCATCTATAAAGGGTTTAACCCGTCCGCTGAACCTTTCATATATTTTAAACTACAAGCAAGTTCGTGATTTATGAGATTCAAAATGCCGATCTTTTAGAACCTGATATCCAGTTAACTTATTCATCATTGAATATTAGAATAGATGAGGTCTATGGTGGCTGGCACCCATACAGCAATGTGGTGTAAAAGCTAGTTTGTTTCTGGTTGTACTTCAAAATTAAGTTGACATTATCAATTGTGACAGCACAACTACAAAACTTCCGTTTGCACTTCTAAGTAGGTATCGTAGTGGTGAACATTTTGTCAAATTCGTATGGAAACTGGTAAAATTGTATTTGAGAACTAATGTTAGGTAACCATTTGAAAGTTCGTTATTCAGTGATGCGACAAACCTCCTGAAGTTTCATAGGTGTTCGTTGCTATACGTAATGTATAACAGAAGATTGTATATACTAAGTTATCACTTAGTGGGATTAGGAATACTAGTAGTTGGTATTTAGTCCATTTAAATATAACTTGCTGTATTAATAGTTTCGTACATATACTTCGACCAAAGTTTTGGATATTTAGTATACATATTGTGTAACTAATACAAAACAAATTTGATTAAATAATGTTTTGGGTGCATTGATTGCAGGGTAAGATTGTGAAATCTGGCATTGTGTGGCTGACAAGTGTCAGATGGTATTAGGTGGTGCAAAGCGAGCAAGAAGATTGCATGAAACGAAAGTATTGCGTAAAACGAAATATAATTGCAGAAAACGAAAATACATAAACAGGAAAATATAGTATCTATTGGCATAACGCGTTGTCAGTTTTATTAGAGAAAGCAGCTCTAACAACACTTAAGGATTTTTAGCCCAAACAGCTTGTTTTATGTGGCATTCCTTGGCATTACGATAAAATCTAAAGTACATAGAGTAATTAAAATTTTCTGGCGCCGATGAGATAGCAGTTTACTAGTTTTACAAATTCATTGCTCCTATAAAGAGCTTTCGTTTGGTGTAAAACTTAGTTCGCGCACACACATGCTACAAAATCCTCGTACTTTTTTTTTTTTTATCCCCCTCTCTCCTAAGGGAATGATCTCAATTTTTGACGTACTGTGACTTCAATTTAAATACTCCCTTTACGTGTCTGTGCTAAGCGGAATATATCTTGCAAGTTTATTAGTGTATATTTCTATAGACATCTTAACAACAATGTGCGCGATTTTCGTAGTTGATTTTGCGGTTTATCTCTACCTAAGCCTACGGATGCATTAATCTTTCATTAAAACCACTGATTTAAGATATACACGATCAGCTATTAAAAAAAATAATGAATACGGCTGGGCCTGTTTTACTGTTGATATTCTGAAAGGTTACAGGAATATTCAAGTACATTCATTCATTATTGAATTGAACATAAGAAAATTATCCTTGCTCATTAGCTCTTCTCTATAGTTCCTTTGGTGTTTGGAGATAAGTTAGCAATGTTGTTGTTATAATATTTCGCTTTTCAAGTGAAAATCTAGTTATACATAAAGAATTCTAAGTGTAGTTTGTAAAAGTATTTATTAGTTTGTACTTAAATATAGATTGTACTTTCAAATAAAAACCTTATTTGTTTGATTTCAGTGTACGAGTGCTCATTGGAAGACGCCTTAAGCAGCGATACATCTGGAAATTTTAGAAGATTAATGATTTCCATGAGTGCCGTAAGTAGTAGTGATTATTTAACTTATATGCAAGAACTTACGTAATGTGCGTATTACTTCATAATATTGACATTGTAGTGCCTAATCATATCACAAATGGGAACATTCATTTATGGTATCGTAAGTTAAAATTCGTTCATAGTATCGTAAGTTAAAATACGACTCACGAGTACTGGTACCGTATTGGATATCGTTGAAGGTGTTGGAAGGTTTAGCTGTATTACCTACCTTAAAGCCAATTTAAATTTAGACGAATTAGACATGGCGTTCGCTGATAGAATTATGCACAAGAAACCTTGACTGCCTTGACAGTAACAGTTGTTACTAGATTCTCGTAAAAACACAAGCTATGAACGCACTGAAATTGTAATGGAAGGTATTTCATAACAGAACAAATGCTATAGGAAATCAGCCAGTTAAATAAACATCACAAATTTAGCAATCAGTTAAACCTGTGCAACAGATATTAATGGTGCTGGTGCTATTTTGGTATGAATTTTCCCTTTGCAAATGAACCATCGTGCTATTAGTATGAGTGGATTTGCGCTGTTTCCGGAGTGAACTTTGTCACGTAAGAGTGAAGTTAGTTTCTAGTTTTCTATTGATTTATCGTTTGCTGGTGGTATACTGTGTACAGCGTGTATGTTCATTTTTGAGCAATGGAATGGGAACTTATTAAAATGAATTTGAGTGAGACTTCTATTTGTAACTGGACAAGGACACTTTCATTCTAAATCATTATATATTTGTTATAGGCTAACAGAGATGAACAGCATGATGTGGATGAAGATGGTGCAATTAAAGATGCCCAGGATCTGATTGAAGCAGGTAAAAACTGCAATTGTTGCTATACTTTCCCATAATATTTTCTTATGTGAAATCTGTTCATGCTAGTTCTTCAGTATACCGTTACGAGATAGAAGACAAAAGGGATGGGGGTGAGAGTCCGGTGGATACTTTGTGATTGACTACAGTTTCACACATTTTAATTGAACTTCTTTGGATAATATTTGTTGATTACATTAGTAGTAAACTCTCATTTCTAAAGATACTTCACTTTTCGAGATTTAGCAGTTAAATGCCCCCTTTTGCAGCCTGCACTGGAAGAACTTACCGAATCAAGTTTTCCATATTAAAATTTGAGTCTAGGAGCCAAATAAATTCTGGAAACAGACGCGAAAATATATACGCTCAACTTTTACAAGGAAATATTAACGAATTGTTTTTATCGTATATAAATTATTGTATTTCTTAGTTATGCAGCGTTTGCCTCGTAGTCCGTCAAAGCTAATATCACTTATTTTGTGAGTGACACCAGATATATACCGGGATATCATCTTGTATTTAGTCCAGCGCATTTACCTTCCAAATTCCTTTTACAGACAATTGAATAACGTGATGGCCTGTAACCTCGTGCTGTACGGGCAAAGATAAGATTTCAATAGTTTGCAATTTCTCAAATTTAGCTCCTCATTCCTGTAGCTTTAATTTTTTTTTTTTAAACTGGATTTGGCAAATCTAGTCTCCCATCAATTTATTATAATACATTCATCAGCTGTTTAAACGTCATTCGAATGATAGTGAATCTGACTGAATGGCCAGACTAGTTATGCACTTTAATTGGGACGATTTGAAATTTCTATCCAGTTCGAACTGGTTTGGCTATCAAGATCTTAGTTATTGACTAACCAAAGCATTTCTACATAGAGCAGGCTAGCAAGCACTGTTAAGGTCTGTGTGGGAACTTCTTAATTTCTGCAGTTGACCTCAGCAAGGACCGTTCGCTTGCAGTGTTTACGTAAACATCGTAATGTTCCCTTGTGGGTGCGCCTAAATTGTCTCCGCAACGCTGTTTATCCGAGCCTGACGCCGTTACTCAACAATTTGTTCTTTGGTAGAGCAGGTAGAGTAATAAAAGGATCGATGTTTGGATTTTTTCCCTTCACCTTTTATTAAAAATGAAAGTCCGTAAAGTTAAGTCTCCCGTACAAAACTATGGTGATATTTTGAGGTACAAAATATCTAAATTTCTTTCTCGATAAGTTTCCTTTGGTTGCAGTTGGCTTTGGCCCAAGCAACGGATTGTTGGCTGGCAGAGAAAGGAAGCTCTCAGCTCCGTAGCGGGATCAAGCTATAGCGGTGTTCGGAAAGTCTAATCCCGTAGCAGATTGACTTAATGAGTTTTGCCTACCTCGTAGCAGAATACTGCCGCTTGTAGTGGCCCGACGCCTTTTATACCAGAGCTTCTGTCCCAGGAGCGCTGAATCTGCACTTCTGGATGTCGTCGGTTGTCTTCGGTTGCTGTTGTCGGCTTCCTCAGTTTTCCACTATTTGTAAACACACATGTATTTTTACGCATACTGCGATAGCACGTGTTTTTACACATACTACGTTGCATAGTTCACGTCACTGTACACCCTCCACGGGGTTGTAAAAAAAAAAAAAAATTGCTCAAAGGCAGTTTTTTTTTTTTTCAATAACACTGCACATAAGTTCTAAAATAAAAATTGCAGTGCGGTGTCCATTAGTACTATCACTAGTAAAATATAGGGAATTTGTTATTGATCGTTTTTGTGTTAAATTCTCCTTTATCTTCACTTGTAAGCTGGATTGAGTCAAAACGCAGTCACCATCAAACGTGAAGTGACGGGGAATTTGCTGTTGAATAATGTTTAATATTTGTACACTAAATCGCCGATAATGCTCTTGCTCTTTGATGGAGTTCCGGATGTATTATAGGGACAGGCGTGTTGTCAGTTACGACTATTATGGGAATTTCTTCCATTGAGTTCGTAGGGATTCTTTCTTCGGCGGCGCACATACGTGAGCAAAATCAAACTGGTGAGAAAAATAAAGATGGCGACTATGTAAAGCGGCGTTAGCAATGTGATTTACATTGTACTGAAAAATAAATGTTATTTTGCAGTTTGGTCCTTTGATACAAGAGAAATTACACTTAACACTATCAAAATGGAGATTAATATAAAGATAAGGCTAATGTTGCCCATGGGAATATAGCGTGAAGCTGTAGATCGGAAAAGTGGTTGGGCAGCTTGTTGGCTTCGTGTTCCACTAGATTTCTGAGAGAAGTCAGTCTTTCGTAAAGATTGCAGGTTAAAAGTAAAATTAGTCTAAAATATCCTGTAAGGTATGTATTTCTGTAGTGAAGGTTGCCATCTGCCGTGTTGGTAAATTTAAGCCGTCAGTCATTATTATCTGGAACTCATCGTACTGAAAAGGTAAAGGTATTTTACGCCCTTTTATACAAGAGCTTGTGTCGCAGGAGCGCTGAGTCTGCAATTCTAGATGTCTTCTGCTTCGTTGGTTGTCTTTGGTTGCTGTTGTCGGCTTCCTCAGTTTTCCACTATTTGTAAACACACACAATGTATTTTTACCTACACTAAGATTCCACGTGTTTTTAAACATACTACGTTGAATAATTTACATCACTTTACAGTGTCTTGTAGTTGCAAGGAACAAACCCACTTTAAGCCCAGTATATAGTTGCATTGGTTTAAAGTTAGAATAAAATATACTGATAGAAAATTAACACCGTAATTCTCTGAATGGAACTTAAACAGTTTAATATTCTTAGAGACCTGGTCGGGCTAGGCCCGCAGCCTCCGCTATTTCTTTGGGCCGGTCCGACACTGCTTTCTCTTCAGGTTTTGATGGTAAATTATATTTTCCTACAGAAAAAGAATAGATGGCGCGGCAGGTATACACGACAGAGAATTCGAAACAAAAATGATCTGTTTCCGCTCACGGAAATTACAGCTGCCACCAAGCAGGAAGTAATTAAGTTACTTTATAATTTTAATGTTTCTAGATGAAAGGCGAAAATAGGAAGTATCCTCAGTCAAGTCAAGAAAATGAGTATATAACACATCTAGAGGTTTAACTTATTTTTCTGGATATACAAAAATCCACGCACATTCCACACACAATTCGCTCCACGCAAATTACACACAACTGCCAAAATTACAAACATTGTGGAATTCCACATACATTGACAGCGCTGCAACACTCACCTAGATGGCAGCTATGCTGAATGCAACTTTTAGCTTCGCTTTCATTTTGGATTTCTCCCGCTTCTTTCACCCAATAAGACACGTTTACAGGCAAGCGGACGACAAAGATAATGAGTAGACGCCCACATACATAGACGAGAATACTCAGCGCAACACATGAACTTACTACTACTGCCAGCTTTCGTATTACGAGTTCTGGTCTAGGATTTCAGGTAGTTTCGTAGTTTCTTAATCTTTTGTTTTCTCCTTGGAAAATAATAAAAGAAACTAGAATGCATTACATGCCTTGCATTCATGGAGATTACGCTGCTGGGAGAAACCCTGGAAAAACGTGTCAGGATGGTCCGCCGCTGGGATCGAACACCCGACCGAAAGAAAAGTCAGCGCTCTACCACCGAAAATTGACAATGAAGATTGAGGGGAGGGGGGGGGGGGGGGGGGGAATCATATTCTTGACACCCAATATAATCGTATATTCACATTTACAGTGTGATTTGTGTGAATTGATTTATATTAAGTATAACACTCGCTTGGAATGCGGTAGGATAAAAGGATCCTGGAAGGATTTGTTTAAAATTATTTTAAGTCCTTTAGGCATATGAGGATCAAGCCGGAAGAGGGTTGGAGGAGTGTGTTGGAAGATAGACGGTCAGGACCTATTTATAGGTACCATCATAGCGTTTGCCTATGGGTGAGGAAAAATCTTAAACTTCCGAATGATCGACCGCTGGAATCGATCCCAGGACTTTCCAAGTGCTAACCAACGCGCTCTAACTTTTTTTTTGTTGTAACGTTGTTCACCCTGGCCCGCGAGGTGTGCAAGGGAGCACGAAGCCTCCGAAGGGAGCTGGGCGGCGCGGCCTGAGCCTCAGGGTGAAGGGGCGCAGCCCCCCAGCTAGCAGTGGACATACGGACAGCACTAACTCATGGCTTACGGAACTCGCAAGTTCATTGCCGCAATAACAAACGTTCGCCATTTGATTCTATCCTGGTGAACATCAAGCCAGTTTTCATCACGAACACCTACTTTTCGAAGATCTCTTTTAATATTGTCCTTCCAATCAGGATAGAGTATAATCTTAGTTTTTCCCCATTAGTTATATGGCCTACCCACCTTAGACGTCGCGATTTCATTTTTACATCTGGTGAATCGTACAGTCCGTGCAGTTCATTATGTAGTCTCTCCATTCTCCAGTCATCTCGTCTCGTTTCGGCCCGTATCTTTCTTAACCTTATTTTCAAACACACGTAATTTATGTTCATCTAGGGTCGTACGCAACCGTAAAGTATTATCGGCAGAATAATTGTTCTATATATTAAATTTTAACTTTGAGGTTAAAAAGTTCCTGGATGGAATAGAAACATGCGTTGCCCGATACTAAACGACTCTTTATTTCTTCCGCCACTTCATTTTTGCTTGTTACGTATGCTCCCCAAGTATTTAAATTTGTTTACTTTCTGCATGACCTCATCTCTAATTCTTATATTTTTATTTCCTTCAATCCCTGTGTTCCGGCTTATGTATTTTTTATCTGTTTACCCGTAGACATACCTCATCGCATGCTTCCACCAAGACATCAGTGTTGCTTTGTAGTGCATCTATATCGTCCCAGATTAAATCTAAATCATCCTTGTATACGAACAGTTGATTCAAACCATTCAATGATAGTTCCTTTTTGCCCCCTTTAATTTTTAAAATCGCATATTTAACGTAAAGTTAAAAAGTAGTGTTGACAGGGCATCACCTTGTTTCAAACCGTTGCGAATCTTGAAACTATCTGAAATTACCTATCCGTATTCTGCTTATTGGGTCGCTGAGACACATCTTCAGTAGTTGAACCAATTTTTTCGGAATTCCAAATCGTGTCAAGATATAACTTTTCCTTTTTGATAATCATATGTTTTCTTAAAATCAATGAACGATAAATTAATTATTAACTTTTAAAAATATATGAAAAAAAAACCGCCTGCCGGGAATCGAACCAGTTTATTTCGTGAGCCAGCTTTCTACCAATACGCCACGCTAGGCAGCTGGCAATTGGTGCTATATTTAACCCAACCGTTTACATCAGACTTCTGCCAAAAGCACTTTGAACGCAGAATTTCTATTATCTTTTTCTTATCCGTTGGGATTGGCGAATAAGCTTGCCGCCAGCAAGTGGGATTTACTTTCTTGAAGTATAGTTCTGAAATCTAGGATGGATATGTATATCGCTGATAGTAGCAAGTTTAATGGCTGATTTAACACATTCGTTATAGTCTGTGTAGCTGAGTAGCGTGTCACTCATTTGTAAGATCTCTCAATAGATTCCACGAGCGACTTTCCAAATTTTCTTCTGGGAATTAAGCTCTGCAAATGTTCACGATTGCTACTAAAAGAGATTTATCCCGCACAGGGAGATAACCACAAGATCGTGAAGGGGGCAAGGGGAGAGAGACTGAGACTGTATTCATAAGCATTAAAATTTCCTTCATTTCCATATCTTGCGCAATTTTTCGTTCCCTATTTCCTTGGTTCTATTTTTTCGCTCTCCCCCTCCCCGTCTCTCTCTCTCTCTCTCTCTCTCTCTCTCT
>JAGDQP010012972.1:13144-48968 GCA_022664845.1 Lepisma saccharinum | reverse complement strand
CACGGCGCCGTCATCATTGGTTAGCATCCCATGAACCGGTTCCAAACCAGCCGAAACCAGCACTGCACCAGAAGGTCCTCCTGTGTGTCTGGTGGACTGCTCGCGGCATCATGCATCGGGAAATGCTACCAGCTGGTCAGACCATCAATGCAAGTGTGTACTGTCAGCAGTGGAGCCGTGTTCAAGTAAAACTCAAAACTTTGGTGCCAGCACTTTTGAATCGCAAAGGGGTCCTCCTGTTACAGGACAACGCTAAGTCCCACGTGGCTAGGATGGCCCGGGACACCATTCTACGCCTTGGATGGGAAACACTATTGCATCCGCCATACTCCCTGGACATTGCACCGTCCGATTTTCACCTGTTCCATTCCTTGGACAATCACCTTAGAGAACGCCAGTTCAAATCCCTAGTAGAGGTGCAAAATGCACTTGATAACTTCGCTTCACGGCCCACCAAGTTCTACTGCGATGGAATCCATGGCCTTCCAGAACGTTGGCAGAAGGTCGTCGATGCTGATGGGGACTATTTTTGATCTTCCAGGTACGTCTTAGGCGACATATCGATGTTCGAAGGTGGTAGGTGAAAAAGCGACACAACTTTCTTGCTTACCTTTATAATGTGCACCAAATTCGCTTTTGTATGTTTCTGCACTTTTCAGTATAATGCTTTTAATCAATTTAAGAACACTGTTCGTCTAAGGCACCTTAGTAATGGGAATTCATTTTCTCATTCTCATGTCACATTACAATAAATGTAGCACAAAACTCACAAGCTTGCACATTTGCAGATCTTCACTGCTCGACAAATTAGAACTAATAAATATCACCTTTAAAGATTGAAAATACGCGCTCAAAATACTTCAAGCTTCTTAAACCCGACTATCGACTACGATTTTATAACTGATTGTTGTTAAGATTACTTAGTTTTTATTTTACTTTAGTAACCTAATTCATTTTTGCGAAAGTAACTTCAGTTTCGCAGAGCAGAAATTCTCACATAGTTTACTCCACGTGTTTCATTCCCAACTTATTCAAAGGTAACTAACTTCCTAATCTACATCCTAGGAAACGCGTTCAAACGACGTGGAAATTACAATATTAATAGGTTTTAGCGGACTTTCTCTCGGCATTTAATGAAGATTACTTGACAAAATTAAACAATTGAGAAGTATACTTTCGAAATAAGTATTAGTATCTGATTACAGATTACTTTCAACTTCAAGATTACTTGAACCCAGCTGACGTAGCTCAGTTGGTAGTATGTTGGCTTAGCAATTGGATTGGAAAGTTCTGGGAGCGGATCCCAACGGTCACCCATCTGACTGAGCTTTTTCTAGGGATTTTCCTCAGTTATACCAGGCGAAAGCCAAGATGATACTTACGAACTAGGTCCTGGCCGACTATCTTCCAAATCCCCACCCTTTCCCGGCCCGAATCTGAGATGCCGAAAGTTCATAAATAAATTCAAAGATTGCTGAAGTCAAGTAACCCTTTTCCATAAATTCCAGGTGTCTTACTCAATCTGAGATTGTTCAGCATAGTTGCTTCAGCTCTCCTAATATTTTATTATTTCTTTTAATGTTTATATCTCTTTAGAATATTTCAAAACGGGTATTCTTTTATTCCCAAAGATTGATTAATGGCGGTCATTTCTGTATTGCGGTGCATGCTAGTATTTGTGTTTGCAGACGGAAAATGCAATATCTACGGACTGGTTTACCATAGGATGTTCAAACAAAAACATTTTTTTTTAAAGTCTGCTTGATAATTTTAGTTCTCTGCATGAAAAGCTCAACATTTCTATTAGGGCACCAGACATGGGCGGATTGATGGGGATCATTACCCCGAACCCAAATTATTTCAAAATGAGATAATTTTTAAGCGAGAGCTTTTAAAGTGTCTCTCTCGTGCCCCCCACCCAGGGTCTCTCTCCTAATTTCACCCGCGGCACCAGATAGAAATAAAATATCATAGAACTCATAATACATAAACAGCACGCTTCTCCATTTCTGTCTGCGCTAAAACTAGTGGGGTTTTGTTCAGATCACGTGATTTTGACTTCATCCACTAGGCAGCTCTGGTAAAGACCTAATAATAGAATATGACGTCTACACCAGAGCTACGTAACGGATGAATTCAAAATCACGTGCTCTGAACAAAATTCCTTTAGTTTTAGCGCAGACAGAAATGGGGAAGCGTGCTAAGTCTATCTATTATGAACTCTATGATATTATTTTCACACGTTATGTACTTGTATAACGAGAAACTACGTTATAAATTTAAACTTTCTAACACTCTAAAAAATATTGTAACACACCCACTCCAAGCCTCTGGATTCCACAGTTGTGACAAAGTGTTATCGACTGGGGTACTGAGGTTGTGCACAACTTTACATTTACGTTTAATCACATTTTATTTTGAAAACCCAAGGAAATCCCCAAAAGGCCTATAAAACCCATATGGGCTCAGATAAAATCAACGTTATTCTAAAACGCTCTCCGTTGCGTGAAATGTAGGATGTAATCCAAAATCAAGGGGGTGACTTGAGTGCAAGGAGCAACATACCTTTAAACGAATTTCATCCCTTGAATTTTGATTTGAATTTATTTGAAGGCCTTTAGGCCGTATGGATAATGATGGGATGAATTGGTGGAATGAGGAAAGTGAGAGGAAAGGAGAGCACCGCACGGAACCCACGCACACGGTGTTTGTCCACCACAAAGCCCACATTGCATAAGCAGGGATTGGTCCGACGACCCCTAGCACCAGAGGTGAGCGCTCTACCAAAGGAGCCACCGTGGTCCCTTCATCACTTGAGTTTTCAGCAGATTGGACTCTCTACGCAGCAGAAATTCAATATAAATAATCTCATTGAAGCGCATTGCGAACTAAACACATTATGGAGTATTATTGCGATGTAAACATGTATTTTTTTTTGCGCCCAGGATTGGCATCAGAACTTCCACATTACGCCCATATTTGGTATTTCTCACGCATGGCTATGATAAGGCAAAATGTAGTATCTTGAGGAGTTTCCAGTGCTCTATGACAGAAGTAATTAAACTGCAGTTTTGAGAAAAGAAGCTGATTTTTTTGCTGAAAATCACAGAACTTCTCCTCAAATAAACATAGGTAACAAAAAGACATGCCATTGCATCCTTTTCTATCGCTACTTTTCCGAACTACTACTACGTTATGGTGAACACTGTTCTGCATGAGATACGTAGTTAAGTGGCTCAGGTGTCGGACTTCGAATCAGGCGGCCCGGGTTTGAATCCTGCTCCTAGTTTGGGCATTCTCTTAAACTAATTACAGTGTGTAACCTTTCTGGCAAAATGAGTAAAATAGACGGGGGATATATTTGAAAAATATACATTTGAATGTGTAATTTTGAGATCATTTATTTCACTTTTTGTGCGCAAATATTTATCTCACTTTTTTGTGTTCTGCTCCATACTTCATTATCTTTCAGAGTATTTTCTTGTTACACAAAAGTGTTCATAACATTAACTAATTACGTTTTTAAATGTGGTAATTGAATATAAAAGTTCTTAAATATACATTTCTACTAGTTTCTCTATGATACAAGAAACATTTCTTCTAATTAAACCTGTTTTATCTTAAATTTCTCTAAGTGATGCTAACGCCTGTAATTTATATGATTCCACAATACACATTCTCGTTCTTTTCCCTGCAAAAGACTTTTGGAGGAAGAATTGCACATCCTGGTGTGATATGAATTCAAGATAATCCACTAATCAAGTTGGGTTGCATATTCAATAGGCGAACGCTACCACAATTCATATAGCTGAAATGAGCATTCAAGGGGGTCAAAAATATATGCTCGCGATTGTACATGCACGCTTTCCAAAGCATATGTTTTCACAACATTATTACAGTTTACGGTTACGATATCAATAATTGACAGTAATTAATATAATTCTTACCTTACAAAAAAATGAGAATTTCTAACGTACTACTGTAATTCTGCGCCTTTATTTGTCATCCGTTCCGACGTAACTGCGCATTAGAAAGTAGAAACTGTACTGCTTGGTTGCTAGTTTGCTCACCACAGACCACACTGCAGACGTCAGTCCAAACAAGGCACATGTTACTTGATTTTTTAGCGGAATAAGTGAGTGTTTTATATTTATGATTACAAAACCCACAAGTACGGCGAAATTCCCAGCATGGCGAACATCGCTTCATTTACCCTATAACAAGCAAGTTCCATAGTCTCCGTAAGTTAGTTTCACCCATAATGCTTAGCGTCGTAATTTATCTCAGTAATCTGAACAAAGCGTTAGCTAATGTTATGGAAAGTCAATCACCATCAGGCAACCGAATAGTGTACCAAAAGGTGAAAAGAAAAAGACTGAAGAGATATTCAAACAGTTCCTGGACTGAAGAAAAGACCAACAGACTTCAGTTAGGAGCAGATGGTACGTTCATTTTTTTTTTTTTTTAGGTAAGCTTCTGTGAACGATTTTATGTTCTGGTGTTTATTCTAAAATGAATCATTATTTCAGTTTGTAAGTTGGCATGTTAAATCGCAAATGTAGAGGTAGCAAAAATAAATATTAATCAGTACGATAATTTCTGTCAGACTTTTGTTTTTAAAAAATAGCCGCCATGTCAACTGGCTATTTTTCCATACACGTTGGACTTGCATTATGTATCATCGCCTGATCTAATAATGATCCCAAAATTAATCTTTAGGAGGCGTAAGAAGATCTGTGCGATGCACACGCGCCGTGAAGGATGTTGGGCTAACACTTCACATATTCTCGACCAACAGCACGAAGTGAGGTGGTCAGTCCCACGCTCGACCGCCTCTACCACTCATACTTTGATGAATGATGGCAAGGAATGCCAACGACACTCCCACACTCAATTTGATACGAGGCTGAGTGCACGGCTGGTATGGGAGCACTGGAGAAAAATTCGTCAGAGTCTTAATATTCATAGTCACATTATTTATAATATTTGCTATTACAAGCACAGTCTTGTGTGTTTGTGTAACTTAAGAATTAAGACAGAAATTAAGAAAACAGCCACAAGCGTAAAAAAACTGATTTAGAACTTGAAGTCTGGCCTATTTCGGATTAACCGAAAATGGGCAAATGAGGTTAAATTGCCTGTGGCGTCTGGCCCTAACATACCCATCAAGCATTCCAGTATGGTTAAGTATAGCTCAATGGAATTCTAACGAATATCATTTACTTAAAAAAAAAAAAGAAAGAAACTTTTATACGATGAATTACTCTGTTTACTACTACACACAGACACACCAAAGACACATAACATACTTGTCTCAAGTCCAGAGATTACAGAGAGAAAATAATACATGCAAATTCGCCTACAAAACAGAATCATATCAGTGTGACATGACTACATTAGAATATATAACAGTGTTTAGAGATAGCTAGTGTGAAATAAGCAAAATTGAAAAGTAAATATGACATTGTTGTCAGTGATGAAGGAAGACTTCCTGTATTCTAATGTGTAAATAACAGGTGTGAATTTTGCAGTGCAACTGTGTGTAACCTTGTGACGGAAGACTACGTTGCCACATTCAATCAAACTGCCCTACTTATTCAAAATGATAAGGAATAAAATATTATGTTTTTGTTTACTTTACACAGCCATATATATACGAAGTTATTTGTTTACTGAAACAAAGTGATTAGGTCCACAAAAGTGATATCCGACTCAAAGCAAGATGAAGATTGATCAAGAATTTTCCACACGAGAATTACGAAAAAAAAAAAAAAAAAATCACCAAAACGGGGTTATCTTAATTCTCAAGCAATGTAGGCCCAGGTGGAGGGAAATTTCCCGGAAAACGGGAAAATCTGGTCCAGATGAAGGGTAAAAGGGAAAAAATACAAAAAACGGGAAATTTTGTTGAATCATTTGGCATCTTTGCGTTAATTTTCAGGAATTTTGAAAGTAAACTTAGGAGGCGGGAATTTCTTTCACAAAAAAACGGGTGAAAATGTCGTTATTTTGAGGGAAATATTGCGAAGGGAACCTGACAACAATGTTCTCACGTGCTATAATAAATCTCCAGAAAACCAGTTAGGCCCTATATACAAGAATGATGGTCTGAGGTAGGGTGACAAGACGTCCCAGAAAACCGGTATTGTCCCTGTTTTTCGACCTTCTTCCTGGTAAAGCAGTGTTTAAAAAGTTCTCTAAAATTTGGTGGCTAATGAGGCCACCGGAAAAACTTTGCGGTGGCCATTTCTAATCACTAGTGACCTCAGATGTAACTCCAGGTGGCCAACTCTAATAATTGGTGGCCCTGGCGCGCCAATTTTGCATACTTTTTAAACACTGTTGTGTAGATACACTACTTCGGGACACAGAATTGTCCCTGTTTTCTTTCAGGCAGCAAATCATTCTCGTGCTTGGGTTTGTTTTCCTGAATGCTAATGGGAAAATCGCCAAGATGAAAATAACTGGAAGGAACTTGTCTTTACCTGAATGAAAAGAAAATGAATAATCAAAGAAAAATCTTCTTTTGGATCAAATGACCGTTGTGAGTGCAATGCTGGAATCTAAACAAGTAGAATGGAAAGACAAAGCTTTCCATGAAGAATGGGTTAATTTCTTCTGTGAATGCAAACGTCCCGAACAGTATTCTGAATAGTACAAAATCTGTATTTATGTTTTTAGAATTCAATCTAAGAATGCAAATGTTGAGAGGATTTCAATGGACAGAAGAGAGAGAAAGGACATTGAAACACTGGAAGCAATATTACAAGTGCTGTATAATTACCCCAGCAGCACACATACTGTACGTTGAAAATACGTGGATTAAACGTTAGTACCTAAACGTAATTTTAACGTTGTAGATGTACCGAAACGTCCGCCAACGGTTTATTCGACGTTGAATAATGCTTTAGAAGAAACTGGCTGAAATCAAGAAGCGGACGATGAAGAAACGGGTTCAATTGGCCAAAACATTTAGCTGAATTTTGTCTGTTGCTTTCATCATGATATAAAATTTTTCCAACCATCTGCTGTGGGGTTCGTAGCTGTAACTTCCGCACTCGTGCGGAACGTAATGTGAAAGGGAATAGAACTTATCAAGACAATGAGGTGGCTGTGACAAGCACAAACTCGATTCTGCACGTACGTATTCGGCCTGATGTAAATAGAACTGTAATAATTAATCACGTAATGTAACCAACCATTGTAATTTTGCATGACATGCTTAAAAATATCCCGTTTTTTTCAACTAGAAACTCTGGCCACCCTAATCTAAGGTGAAGGGCCAACATGAACAACGATAAAAATCTGTCGAAACGTTTTAAATTGTAACTACATCGTCACTAATGCCGTCACATTACGACAAATAATGACACAAGACATGATTGATGGCTTAGCAAGTCACAATGAAAGTTGTACCCAATACATTGGTTCAATTTATGCCCAGGTCTAGTGAACAAAGTGATTCAGATCCTACTTTAGCAAAAACATTCTTAGAACCTCCCCATCCCGTTTAGAAAGTTAATAACAATTCAATCAACCGAAATTGATGACTACCATCGGGAATCGAATTCGGATTTGCTTACACTGAAAGCGCTACATGTGAGCTAACACCGATTATTATAGAAAACCGGATGACGTCTCTCGCAGAGCACTGCACTAGGGCCAAATATATGGAAGGGAGCGACCAGTGCCTTAGTTCAGGTACCATCCTGGCATTCTCCTGATGAAAAGGCCTGACAAACCTCAAGTCACGACAGACGGGAGCATAACTCGAAACTGTGTACTTCCCCCAGTGTTGTTTCGAAGACAGCGACCATGACCATTGGGATATTCCGCTTTTTATTCTTGAATAAAAAACAAAACAAAATAAGTTTGATATAAAATTTGAACGGAAAGCTAATAAAAATTGAAAATAAATTCAAATTCCGCCTAAGGCATGGATGTTTGTGAATTTTAACAAGCATTGCACACACATAATCGTGACAGGCCGAAGTCAAAGTTACTAAAAATGACCCAAGCAAAATAAAAGTTTACCAATTTTTGCTTTACATACACACCCCAAGCTGAATATCCTGGCAGATTCCCTTCTTACAAATGAACCATCAAACATAAACTAATACAATTTGTGAAAGTTACTTTTTCTTCATTCATTCATTCATATCCAAATAACTAACGTGAAATGAAAATGGTGTAACTTACTTACACTATTTTTTAAAAAAAATAAGAAAAAAGAAGTTATTCCTTGGCTTAACCTTCACATAACGCATACACATTGCTTTTTTCTTATTTCGTTAGACATAATCATTTGGATTTCCTCTGCCCTATAACGGGTTCCTTTTATACTGTATTTTCCTCGTTTATTTTGTCGTGTTACTTTCTCTTGACCAATGAACGCAAAGGATTAAAGAGATGGGGTGGAGGAGAGCGACGGTTTTTGATTATACAGTGAATTAACCGAATGAATCAAAAACACCTCTCAAGAGCGCATAGTGAATAATGGTTATATAATGTGACAGTCTTTTACTAAAATAAATGGAAAAGAGGAAATCTCTCTTACATCTATGAATTCTGGGGTCATTCTAAACGCCTGCGATATCTGTAAACAAGTTCGCTAACGTTTCAAACTAATGACTGTTCTGTCGATTCCAGGAAATAACCTTACTGCTCTGACGTTTGTGTGCCTAATGGTTTTGTTAGAAACAGAATTATGTTTTGGGAGTGATATCTCCCCCTTATTTACTCTATAGCCTGCAGTTCCTTGCGCCACTTTTGAGAGAAATGTCTGTCAATTTACTTCTATCAAGGTTAACAAAAGGAAACAAAAAAGAACTTAATTTCTACTTCCACGTGGTGGATAGAGATACTCGCATGTTCGCGAGTGTTGCTTGGAGGGAATTAATCAACGAAGTTCCTATCTACCATGTTTATCTTTTATGCTTACAAATC
This sequence comes from Lepisma saccharinum, assembly GCA_022664845.1. NCBI lineage: Eukaryota > Metazoa > Arthropoda > Insecta > Zygentoma > Lepismatidae > Lepisma > Lepisma saccharinum. The sequence continues at coordinate 40,022 of JAGDQP010012972.1, read as the reverse complement.
TTGGTTTTGTACAGTAGTTTATCAACTACAGTCAAAAGTTTTTCTTGACATATTTTTAGACACAAATCCTAGTATTTTTTTTTTCGCCTTTTTCTGATTTATTGTTGGTTATACGAGAATGAACGTCGATCAAGTGAAAATATTAATTCTTGGTCGGTGCGAAACAGTGATTCTTCCAGGATTGTCAGTTTGGGTTGTGTAAGTAGAGTTTTGCAGGGTTTCTATAATTTTCAACAGTAAATATTTACTTGCAACACATATTCAAGTTCTAATAAGCTAAAAATACCAGAAATGAACAGAAAATAAATAAATAAATAGTTATACAGGGTTCTCAGAAAACAGTGGTCGTAAATTGTTGGGTGAAATCCTCACATTACAAAAAAAAAATAAAAAAAAATATATAAATAAAATAAAAATAAACGTGCCTATAGTTTCGGAGTTACAAGCACTCAAATATATATAGCAGCATCGTCAAAAATGACTTAACATCTTGATAAATAATGATACAAGTCTTTGTAAAAATCACAAAGTAGCCAGTACAAAACATTTAACCAAAGTTTAAGATGGAAAATGCAACTTTGGAGAGACAAACTTCTATGGTTGTATACTTGTATTGCTCAATATTAAACCTTTGGCAACGAAGCGTTAGGGAAGCAGTCACTGTGGAACCTCTCGATCCCAAACTAAGCTCAAATAGATGCATTGGAGTACAACTTTCATTGTGATTTGTTGTCATGTCTTGCGTCCTTCTTTGCCGAGATATTACGTTCACTTGCGCGGATATCTCACGAATGTCCCATTTTCATCCCTCATATGCGCATATTGTCCCAGAAATAGGGAACAGTTAAAGAAATACATAGAATTTGCTACTAAGACTATTAAAAGAATATTCTAGCCCAAAGTTCCGGAATATTCCTCATGAACAAACACCTATCACGTTCGCGGAATATCCCTGGGATATCCTCAGGATGTATGTTTATTTTCTACATTCAGATATTTGCAGAATGTGATATTCATTACCAAGAATATTATACCTGTGCTGTATGAGAGTCTCATGAGTGATAGATAACGCAAATATTAAACAGAGCTACAGCACAATGTTCTGAACGAACCTGTGTTGAATTGTATTTATGACCTTTACGCATTGCAAGCATCATCCCGCCATTATCTTGGAATGACGAGAAAAACCATGGAAAACGTCAGTCAGAATGACCGACTGCTGGATTCGAACCCAGTATTTTCAGAATCCGAAGCCAACAAACAGCTTTAGTAACTGAACCATGGCTGTTTGGTTTTACGATACGACAGCAACAAGGAAGAAATAAATAAATAAAAATAGTTATAAAAAAAAATGGACAACCGAGTTTTGAAATTTTACTGAAAGCTGTAAACTGAAAAACCGGTTTAGGAGCTCATTCACTGGCACAAGACGAAAATGTGCATGGCTTCAACAACCACAAGTACAACAAGTACATCACTACGTAAACGCAGCCAAAGTACATTACGAACATGGTATAGCCTAGTAGTTTCCTTGTGTCCTCTCCTTGTTGAGCAGCGAGAATGTAGTGTAAAAGTCTTCAATGAGGAATGTAGAGATTTCTTTCCAGCCATATGGGTGTAGCTGGTAATCCCTGAGCCTTCTCCCACCGAAAAAAAAAGTGCTAATGCGACCGCAAGGTTAGAAGCCACACAATCACTTGGTAGCATTCCTTTCAAAGAAAAGTAGAAAAGAATTGTTTCTGGGAACCTCTTAGTATTCAAATTAAAACTGCTCAACCATATCAGCTTCAATATCCTGTGACTGGTTTGAACGAACTGAAAGACTAGTAATAACTAATTAAAGTATACCAGCTTCATTGATCTTCAGTACATATGGTACACACGGAAAGCTTGTTTAGGCGTGATTGTAATAATCAGAAGAGACCGGATGTTACCTTAAATTGTGCGTCGTCCTCACAAATGACAATATCTCAACAAACAGTGACGTAAGGCATGTCGGATCAGCAAATCACAATCAAAATTATACCCGATGCATGAATTTGAGCAAAGTTTATCATGGAAGGGCTATTGCATCGACGGGTGTTCCCATATGAAGAACTGCGTAATACGAAACGATGGATATTCCATCTGCAATCAAATACGTGTAGTGGGAAGATCTTTGATTCTGATTTGCTAAGCTTCCACGTATGTGTCACTATTTCTCGAGATATTACGTCATTTGTGACGATACCTGCCTTACATAGATGTCTCTAGTGCATGTTTGGATATTCTTCCAAGGAACTTTATTGTAGTTTCGGGCCTGAGAAAATTATCTTTCAATTTATTAGCACTATTTTTAAATATTCTGTAGATATAGTACAAACATACTAAGAAAGCATGCCCCCCCCCCCGCCAAAATTATGTCTTCAGGTGTAATATACACTATACAACGTCTTTGTGAGCCCGTAGGCCCGTCATGTCGAGACTGTTAGTTACGCCCCTGGTGTGAGGAGATGATCCTGGCAGCATTATTCCCCTGAAGATGATTTAATTTGTTATCCTGAGCAATGTACGCTCTCCAGTTTAGTCTTATATATAACACTGTACGATAGTATGTTCGAAAAATATCTCTCTTTTTGTCATTTGAGCAAGGCAAACCGTAGACTATGTCTGGTTCCAAAATTTTGATTCGGGCGGGATCGTACAAGTATTACGTAAGCACTCAAGAGGGAGGTGGTTCAAATTTTTGCTTATTTTATATGACAGCAGGGAGAGGCCATATGAGCAAAGCTTACGTAAGATTGGCTTAAAAGCACATTAGTGTAGATTTAAAGATTACAAATTTGGAAACCACTGGACTATATCAAAATAATTAGTTGTTTCTCTGTAGTCCTAATAATGAGTGCTTATCTCTTTCCTCGTATTGCGTATTTTATCAACTCATTTTTTAAAATTCATTTGTAACCTTTAGGCATCTTTGGCTCAAGCCGGGAAATAGAGTAGAGAAAAGTACATTGTTCATGTTCAATCTTTTAGTACAGGAATAAACTACGTTTTCTCTTTTATTACGTGTTGTGCTTTGCCAAAAGCTCTATATTAGGTTGTATGATGTAAACTTTGTACGGTCAATTGACCGCAATATAAATCTAATCTAATCTAATATTCTCATTTATATCGCTTATCATATCAAAACTTGACAACACCTCTTCTCATGTGTGTGTAGGGAGGGGCAGCTAGATGACACGTGAGAAAGGTCAATACATAATAAATTTGCAGACAACTCCGCAACTTAAGATCAACAACCTTTCTCAATATATCAACATAAATACTCGTCAGCGAAAGCTACAAGGAAAGAGTGTTAACAGTTCTGGAGCTTAGACAACGGACAATTCATTTCCTAGCGATGTTATCTCTCGATGTATTGCCGAAAGAAAGTAAAACCAGAATTCCCGTTACAACAACTACAGGGGTGGAAATTATTTTAAAGTCGAATTAACATAATATACTATATATTGAAATGAAGTTCAAGGAATAAGATTGACAGAACATTCAAGAGATATATAAATTAAGCGCATCAAAAACAAACATCATGACTACGAAAGCACCTGGCAGAAACAAATAGTTCAACCAAAGGGCAAAAATGATATTCAAAGATATATAGGAAATGGAGAGAACAACTAACGAAACCTATTAATTCCTAAAATACAATCCGAAACCAAACCAGAACACAGAAACTACTTCGAGAACTATTGCATGTGATTCAAACAGTGGCGGCTGGTGATTAAGGTGGGCAGTGTTGCGCATCAACCACATTATTCTTCAATTTATTTAAAGAACAGAAAAAAACGACTTCCACTGAACTAAACTGTGGAATACATAATACGATTTTGCCCCCTTTGTGTGAAAAAGCCTTAGATTTCTTTCAGGAAAAGAAAAGTGCTTCATAAGAAGAGAAATTCCCATTTTCTCGCAACAAGAGGGCAACAACCATCTTACTATGCGTTTCGGTATTGTCTCTCCATCTTCTTGACGTTCCCTCTGCTTTTTCCTAATGCAATAGTTAAAGATCCTCGTTGTTGCAGAGTCACTGCTACAGCTAGCAGTTAATTCAAGGTATTCGTTACAGGTTCTCCTCCGGAGAAGGTAGTCGGAGATCAGAATAACTACCTTCCACCCAATAGAGGGCGCACATACGTGATCTGGAATAGTATTGGTCACTGTTCTGTGACGTTAGAGGCAGGCACAGGAAATTCCCGCGCGAGCGTCGTCTGCAGCACGGGAGGCGTCATTTCTTTTATTAGTTTCCTATAGAGTGAACATTGCCTAGAGCCTATGCAATATTTTAATCTTCATGGGACCCCCTGTACGAATTTATTTTTTAATTGAAGCATTGGGATACCGATTAACATCGCAAGAAGATGCTTTCCGATAGCGATCATTATCCGTCTCCGATACCGATCGACATCGATCTCCGATAACCGGCCAATACCGGCAAAAATATTTGTCATTCGTTTTTGATCGATCTCGGATGAGTTGTTATTAACGTTGTAAACGAGTTGGTGAGCTTCTAAGGACGGGACATACAGTTTTTGATCAAGTGGGCTCCGAAACACAGCCTTCAATGGAACCCGTGCCCAGGCGCACAGAAAGCGTGCACTCTAACCTCTCGGCCACTCCGAGGTCTGCCCGATATTCGACTCGGCCAATATCGATGTGCTACTGGGGGCCCGTTCTAAAAAACAGGGATGTTCCATATTTTAAAATTGAATTGATCAAAGTTCGATAAATTTTGTATATCGATATTTAACGATATATCGAAATATAGAATTCAATATCGAATATCGATATACAAAAATTCGAAATATCGAACCGAAATAACGAAATTATATATCAAATCGAAATATCAAATATCAACGTTGCTTAATACCGAAGTTTCGATATTTTAAAAATATCGAAAATTGGAAAATATTTCGAATAAAACTGGAAAATATCTGGAGTGCCGCGATGATTGATCAGGGCTTCAGGGGTGTCGTGAAACTGAAAACATTAAGAAATACAGCCGTAGACTACGCCTCCTAGCTCCAAAATCTTGAACTGATTGGTGATATTTTGACCTTACTCCCTATCTATAAGTTTTAAGAAACAGCACTTTTAAATCTTTAGTAGCACATCCTATTTCTATCTGCAACCCGCACGACACTGATGTTGTTTATTTTGCATATAAGGAAGTAGAAAACACCAGTGATAGAGAAGAATGAAGAAATGTTCGTCAACCATCCTGAGGGTTAATAACCAAATAAGATGTTCATTTGGTTATAATAATAATAATCTCATAAAAGAGATCTTCCTGTTTCCTTTTCTCCGTCCAGAACGATTAATCTGTTATTTTGAAACTAGTTCTCAAAGCAATGTATACGTATTATAAATAATACACAATGCAAGAAAAAAAAAAACAACTAATTTTATAGCAAATTCAACGAACTAATTTTTTATCTCTTAATGTATCATAAATGCATACGAAAATCATGGGTAGAACACGAGAATTTACGTATTAATAAAAATGTACACCCCAGAAAACTATCAATGGAGGAGAGTTCTCTTCAAAGTCTTCAGTCACTCAGACACCGCTCAAGTTTTTATCTATCGCTCAGAATACATCTTTAGTTTTTATCTCTGTTTATCTGTCGGGCTATTTTCCTGGAGCTCTTACAAGGCTCTTAGAAGATACCGGTCAGAACTTCTAGGATCTCTTTAATGGTACTGTAGGCCTACAAGAATTCCGATAGTTAACCAAAATGAATTTAATTCTGTTTAAGCAGGCTACTCGAGTTAATTCGTAAATTTTACTTACTTTAACTTCACCTACACAGCGACCACAAGCTAACTTCACCTACACAGCGCCCACAGGATGAAGCTACATCATACGAATACGATAAATACCATACAACGTCCACCTCTGGGAAACCCAGATCGGAAAAATCACGTACGTCATATACTTTCATGTTTCCAAATCGGAGGCGTATACTACGTACGTATTTTATGAGGGAAAGCAAAACTCGCAGGGGCTAAAAGACAAGGCATACAGGAAGAAGACAGTAATGAATGACCAGTTAAATATACCCTCTCTCCAGTTGATGCAGAATTGAGATCCACATGGCATCTTCATATGTTAGATATGTGACATGAACCACTTGCAGAAAAGTAGTATTTAAGACGTTATAACATGTGTACATGAACTTCTACACTAGAATTAATCACTTAATTCGCACTCACATCCACTACCACATAATTGCGTTGACCGTATCTTTTTCGCCTTTTTCTTAATTTCTATCTCTTCTCCTCCCTCCATTTCTGCTCGTTCTTGAACCAATCTTTTTTACTCAGAACGATGTGAAGATGTTTTTTGCTATGCTTCTTAGAAAGATCGTCACAGTCAATTAACACAATTTTCTGCTCATTACATTTTTGTCTGGATTTTTATAGTTTTCTTTCTTTCTTTCTTTTTCTTTTTTTACTTATTTTATAGGTCTTTTTCTTATTAACCCCATGTCACGAAATACAAATGTCACATACAGACTTTCCCGGTTTGACGAGAAAAAAAAGTGTTGGCGTACAGCCATGTTCCATTATGCCAACAACTACATCTTATATATATTCTACATACGTGAGATGTTTGAAAATGACAATTTTAAAAATGTTTTCCATGTGTTAGTACAACTTTAAAAATCTCAGGTGAAAGCACAGTAAAATAATAATATTTTATTTCCATTGCGTGCCTAGTTCCACTTATTTTCCCTAATTCAACATTTCTTTCTCTTCTTTTTTTTTTGTTACTTGGTTAAGTCAGCTTTCGTAGACCCGATAGATAACGTAACCAAAATACAATGTTCAGAATTTTTAATGAAATACAGAAAATAAATACGTAACGCAATAAAAAGGAAATAAACAAAACTAACCTGTCAACACAGAAAGTCCTATTTTTCAAACCTGAAGTTAAACGACTTAGGGTCAGTTCTACAATTGACCGCTAAACTTTCAGTCAGCGCTAAGTTGAGGCCAAGTCTGATTTTATCCAATGGGAGTACGCAAAGTGAGTGTTATCCTCAGCTTAGCGCTGACTAGAAGTTTAGCGGTCGATTGTAGAACTGACTCTTAATGCTGTGTATATGGGGGGGGGGGGGTCCTAACCTAACCAATGGTCTTTAACATTTTGTAAAATTTTAAAATGTGTATATGCAAATAAAAAGGAAAAGTTATTTTTATTAAAAAAAAAATCGCCTCGCCGGGATTCGAACCTGGGTAACCTGATCAGCTATTCGATGCTGTAGTCACTGGACCAAGCTGACAATTTCCCAGGTGAAACATGTCAATGTTGTACTGCACCTGCACGTAAGTGGAGCAGCCTCAACAAGACATTCTATGTTGAGACACTTCCTAAACAAAGAGCTATGAATACACTATAAACACTCCCTGGCTCAATAGGCCATAACAGAACCCTAGTTTGCCTGATGCTAAAGAGTGCTACGTGGTCAGGACAATGACTCTCCGTTACCGCTTTGATATGCCTTTCAAGTCCACGTGATTAGCGTAACGACTCCCTAGCGCCTCTTTTATCATACTTTCGAGACCGCCGGAGTCTACTACTTCTGAAATGAAACAGCTCTTCAGTGCAAATGACGATGCTGCATCAACATTAAATAATTAAGAGCGCCTACTGGGGTTCGAACCCGATCCCGCTCGCACCGAAATCGAGTGTGATAACCATGCAGCTGCCTAAGCTGGAGCTCATATATGCCTAGATGCATCATGAACTGTCAAATATTATTCGCTAGATCAATTGAGTAAACAACGGACAAGATTTAAGATTTTTATACGGAATATTATTGTATTGTGTGTGCGGACTGTAGGCAAAGATGATGAGAAGCTATCGATATGTGGACTTGAAGTATACTTAAATTTACAAAGCACTCGAGTATTATATAATACGAAGGTATTGGAGCGAGAGGTAAATGCTGGAGATAACAGGATATTATTAAATTTGTGCTGTGGTACAAATGTCAGTTTTCACTATTCATATAGCAGAGGTATATTCCACGAATATTTCACCTTATCTCTCAATAGCTACTCAAAGAGTATTTCATTTTCACTCCAATCATTGGAAATACCCATTAGATATCCCCCAGGAATATGCTGCTTAAGCATAATGAAGGAACATTTCTGAAATATTCCTAATACATCCCCAAAGAATAAAAATATTCATTAAAAGAGCTGTACAATAAAAGAGCTTAATTATACAATATAAGGCTTAAAAAGACGTAGAGATTATTATTGAAAACTATAAAACATAACTGATAAAATATGGATATTAGTGAATTCTTCCGAAGGCGGACATTGGCATACCCCATATTCCTCCAGAAGTATAATACGACTGTACACGTGCTGTCTGGGTATAGGTTTTAGGTTAACAATATTTTTTAATTCGGTTTAGACTCCAGCGTTACAACAGGGATGGCCGGACCCACACAAGATACGTGGATCCGGATGCACGAAACCATTACCCATCCCTATCATAAATGCTCAGCCGTTTTTGAAAGCAAAAATAATAACAGAAATAAATATAAAAATACCTCTACTGTTTAAGTACACAGTTAGAGCATCTCCTCTACTTCATGGGAGGTATGAACGGGATCAGTGCCTACTGTTCTCTTTTCTTTGTACGAAGCCGGGAATAGTGGTAAGAAAGAAGATTGGACTGAAGCATTTGAAAGGAAACTGTTAAGTCCCATGCGTTGCCGGTATGGATAAACAAAGAAAACGAATCAATCATTTGTAAAAGGCCATTTCACCACCATTGTCATTCTTCATATTAAGCTAAAAAATGAAAAATAAATAAATAAGCCCACATTCTAAAAATACTCTATATTCTAGAAATAATTCTAAAAATACTCTATTCTCATAAATGTTATGACGGAAATGCGCATTTTACATGAATAGATTATGCTGAACTTTACACGTTTTTTTATTATTATTATTTTTTTATGTAAAGCCAAGGCCAATTCTGCTAGGTTTTTCAGCTTAGATGATGTAAGGCTGGAACTGAGGAGATGTAAATAGATTTGCAGAGTTTCTATGTGCTAAAGAATTTGAAGGGGTAAAAACCCTGCTACTGTCGAGATGTCGTCCTTTCGAAATGACTAATTCAATAGGTTTTTCCAATTGTGCCGATACAAAAGGATACATCGTATAACTTCTCATACTAAGATTATTTTTTAAAATAGATCCGTGAATTTGAAATTGGACTTTGTTCCGTGGATCCGAATACTTCCAAGTTAGATCCCACCGCTCCATGGGTTCGGATAACTGAGATCGGTTTCGCAATTCCTAATGAATTCTGAGCATCTTTGAGAACTAGTGAATCACTTGCTTCATAAATAAATAAATGAAAGATGTATCTTTGACATTAAATTACTTATGGCCTTTTAGCATCTTCGACGCAGGACAGGATAAGAGTAGAGGATAGGGAAGGTATCGGTCAGGACCTTTCTTAAGCTACCATCCCGGCATTTGCCTGGTGACACTGAGGTAAACCTTGGGAAATCTCAGACAGGATAGTCGGACGTGGGGTTTGAACTCACGTACCTACCCACTGCCGATTTGAAGTCAACGACGTTGCTGCCACCTTCACTACAGTGGCTGGGTGAAAGATGTGCATACGTACACAAAATTAAAAGATGGATCACTACAGACTTCTCATTCCTCCACGGGCCCATGTTTGTTTTTCTTATCATCAAAAATCACCAAATAACAGTTCCCGTTTAAAAAGCCATATTTTTAAATCGCTGTTCTGGCGTTCATTAAAGAGGATCTCTTCTGCAGATCAATGAACAAAGAGTTGAGGAAGAGATTAATTAAATGTTTTGTGTGGAGTAGAAACGTGGACTTTACGAAAGACCGAAAAAAGTAAAGTGGAAGCCTTTGAAATGTAGTCATCGTGAAAAATGAAAAAATTAACTGGATACAGAATATGCTAAATGAAATATTGAAGAGAATACGAGGAAGACGAACAACACTGGAGGCAATAAAGACGAGAAAAAAATAATACAAAACTTTTTAAAAGACATTCTTTTCTTGAACAATTCAATTCGTACTAAAAAGTAAAAAATAATTTTGTTTATGCATGACTAAAAGGAAAAGCATGGGGTACTCTCTCTCTCATATACATTATACAGTCACTTTATAAATTCTTGAATTTTCACGCCTCATACTTTTGTTCTAGTCATGCATAAACAAAACTATTCTTTTACTTCTTAGTACGAATATCTTTTTTTTTTCGAGTTATTTCGGTGTTCGGTTCTTTCTCTCAAGCTAATGTTTTGTGTCCCAAATCCTAAAGTGTTCTGCAATCAGTCAAAAAGGCAGGTCAGTATTTAGTATAGGATAAAGAAGTCCATATTTTTAAAACAATATATTTAAATATGGTTGTAAAATATATAAATAATAGAAATGTATGAAAGTAACAATGGGATATTGTATTGTCATCCGACTTACGGCGCTGTACAAAATTTCATCATCGTATGATGTCAGCAAATGAGTGAAATTAACGTTGCAAGATTTGAGGGGTTAAGTGCTGTATCGCCGGACCAATTTTATGAAATTTACCGGGTTAATTGGATAATTTATTTTGATTTGTGAGGAAGAGTGAGTGAAAGTGAAGTGAGGGGAATAGTTGAGGTTGTTGTTGTCGGTTGTTTTTGATGTTGTAAGCGGTTCTGTATGTGGATGCGGTAGGGACTATTTGGAGGACGTATAGGAGAACAAAAAGTGTAAAGATACATGACCACACCTAACTTTACCTAACCTCCACGTTCCCATGGTCACTAATTTAAGATAATGTACGAAATGCAAGAAAGCAATAGCAATTTGAATTAAGTGACTTCCAACTCAACCTAACCTAATTTAGTACATTTTGGTACTTTTTTCTTTTTTCCGTATGGTCCGGTCGGCGATACAGCATAAATGCCGATTTGAGGACACCACGAACCATTTGAACTAAGAAAAATAAAAAAAGAAAGTAACTGTTTTGGGTTGAAAGTATGGTTGAAGGGAAAAGAGGAAGAGGAATCCAACTCCTTGACAGTATTAAGGAAGATAATTTGTATGTTGAGATGAAAAGGAAAATATAATGAAGGGGGCTTCGTTTACCTTGAAGGACCTGCTGGTTTCGGTAGAACACTAATTATCATTCGAACTTTTATATTTATTTTTTATTTTATTTTTTAAGTTCATGTCTGTTACACGGCATTAAAGTTATCTTTCTCCCCATTTAAAGATTTGCTCCACGGGAACTGGATAACAGGATATTATCACAAGCCGCAGACAGACAGACATCTCGCCGCTACACCCTAAATATTTTGCAACTTAGGAACAATATCAGTTTAGGTGAGACATGGTCAAAATAATCTAATCTTACTTAACCTAACCGAAACGAATACTAACGTCAACTAAGCTACCGTAAAGAATGAGGAACAGAAAACCGAAAACCATTCTGTTTGAAACTGAATAAAAATGTTCGAGTACAAACCCTAATCTGGAATAAAACCGGCACTTAAGTACACGTATATTAAGTAGCCTATTTCTGGGGGGGGGGGGGGGGCGACGACCAAAATCGTGAAACGTGATGACATCATGCAATACGCTGTGCAAATTAATAATAATATTAATTTACTCACCTATCCTCTCAGAACGTGCGACTTTTTTTTTTAACGCTGCAAATAAGTGATCACAGTTCCGAAAAAAAAAAAGAATGTCCAGTCAGTGCACCAAATGAAAACGAACTTGTATGTATGTCACTTTGCTGTTTGGGTATCAAAGGCCGTTTACGCTTCGTGGTATAGAAGGTTCTTCAACGAAACACAAGGCACACATGCATATACAGAAGCACTTTCTCACATGCACTTACAAATAACGATTGTCGCGCACCACAACAACGAATAAACACAACACCTCTTCTTTGACGTCACTCACTCTCTATGAGTTACGTATTCTGTTGCGTCGACTTTACCTGCCTTCGTTGTATTTCTATTGCATACACATACCCACACTCTCACACATACACACACACGAGGTATATATACGTACATAGCATTCACAAACACTCATACCAGTACAGCGCAGCGAGTAACATAGTTGAGACGGCAGTATTGCTTACGCGTGTAATAAAAGGAGACTCCACTGGTTCAGAGTCCACCATAAAAATAAACAACGAACAGAGGAGCACCAATGGGCAAAAAGTAAACACGTTCCTTGCCGTTTCGCTCTTTTTCTTTTAATATTGCAGGTGTCGGGTTCAGTTCTATACGTTTTAGAATCTTGTACCTGGCCACAGTTGTAAACTAGTAATAACAGGTGGCACTGCAGGTCGGAGAAAAGGTCAGTGGTAAAAAAAATGTACCGTGATTATTAAAATATATATACATATAGCAAAAAGTATAAGTAGCCGGGTTCCTTGCGAACTTTCTAAGGCACAAAGTACATTAAACAACCACCCCTTTCGTTCACCAAGTCAATCTACGACAACGCTCTCACACTTTTATTATTGTGTAACAAGGCACGAACGAATGAAGTCAAGTCTTTCCTTCCGAGGTCGTAGAGAAGAAAGTTATAAAACATGCCGTTGCCGTCTGCTGTTTTATCATCGGCAATGTTCGGAATTTATCGTTTGGTTTCGGTTGAGTTTGCTGTGCAGTGCAGTGGTAATAAGTAGATTCTGTCGCTGTTCGTAAAGTAAATTGTTAGGTTTTTATCTTGAGCTTGACTTTCTCGTCGATTTGAAGTGGCGAAAAATTTAACGATATCTCGCTTTGATAAACAATCGCATTCTTTGATTTTTTTTGTTACAAAACTAATGGAGAAACAGATATTATCTTGGGAGAGAGAGAGAGAGAGTAGGGCAGCGAGAGTTTCTTAAACGTTATGTTGTAAAAATGTACTTTTTTTGTAAGTAGATTATCTTTCCTTTTAAATAATAATAATAATCATAGTAATAAAGCAGAAGTTCATAGTTCAAACATAAGGAGGAAGCGAACTAAAGTGGTTTTAAAATTGAGAAAGCTAAGCAAATGAAAGGACCCTGCCGTTTTCACTCACCAGATTCAAAACGGCCTAATAAACAGAGGTCACTTGATTCTGAAATAAGTTTTTCTCTACCTGACATAATTGAGAAGCTAGCATAAATTCTGAACGATTTTAACGAAGGGAAGCGTTTTAGGATGAATCAAAGCTGTGTTTTTTCAACGTACCGTCGCAGCATGTGTCCGGTGCGATCGAAGTAAACCAGGAAGAACGGAAGTCAAGATACACAGCCGCTGGACATGAATACACGGCCATTCAAATTCAATGCGAAGATAAAACGCTTTACCAACGAAACTACAGCCGGTCAGTTCTTTTCTTACCTCTGTCTCATCACTTCCTTTCCAAATGCGGTAATACGAACTGACAACGCTGCTGGGGCTACCCTATTTGAGACGAAGTTGAAGAGGACTTGTCAAGGATGGTCCCCCCCCCCCCTGACGTTTGAAAGTACCTTCAACCTTACTTTCGAGTGCCTTTTTCAAGGGTGTTTCCTCTGTCTTTTGAAGAAGAAAAAATAGTGTTTAAAAAAGGATATAACTTTACGTTCCGACTTTAATCTAATCAAAATCTGTAGTATATGCAGCCCGCACTGTGGGAGTGGCAAGTTGGTTACATACACAGGAAGGATACATCGCAATTGGTCAGTTTTACACGTTGATTTCTTTTGTATCTTCTATATACACGAGGTAGGCCTGCATTATACCTGACTGAAAGTTAGGTGTCTATAGACCTTACGTTGTTTCCACCTTTTCGTATCTAAAAATACTGTATGAGCCCAAATTTACGGAACTCACCTTGTCATAATATGTAATTATTAAACTAAAACACGAAGAGATACTGTTGTTGCTGTGAAATATACAATAGTTATGTTTATTGGCAAGTTATAAAGATACAGTATTTAACAACGAAACATTCATCACTCAGGGATAATTGTAAAAAAGTGCTGTCAAAGTTTTTTTTTGTTGTTTTTTTACGAACTGTGAATATTTCCGCACAAAACGATTTATGTACCTGGTTACAACATTTCTCCGGGAATCGAAAGATGTACGAGTGGCCAGCAATAAGCAAGTCATTGCTATCGATACGTTTGCGATAGGGATGAACACCTGGATCCGGATCTTGGAACCGGGTACCCCGATCCGGATCTTGGAACCGGGTACCCCGATCCGGATCTTGAAACCGTTTACCCGAATCCGGATCCTGGAACCGGTTACTTTAGGATCCGGTTCCGCCCACCGTTTGCGATGTAACTCACCAACGCGCGTTAGTAAATTTCGCGAAAAAGTGCTCTGCTACAATATCATTCCGCTTAGCGGTGCTCACCAACACACAAAAAAGAAGAGAAAGGGAAAGGATGAATCGTAAGGTCTCCTCCGCTCTTCCCGCTATTTAAGCGGTAAGTTCTGACCCTTTCATCGCGTCAAGCAGGACCCAAACTTTACAAAAGATGACTTTAGTAAACGTGTCAGTTTTAGCGTATACGTTAGGTGAGTGAATTTGATACACTGAAATAAATTCACTCAAAGAAACTATATTAAAAAAAAATGAAAAAAGAGAAGAAAAGAAAAATTAAAACTCAGTGAGTTTCTCTGTAATGAAAATACACTTCGTCTTTCGCGGCGGTAGGCGTCCTCGTAAATGGAAGTAACCGACTTCAAATCCCAGGAAAGCCATCTTGCCTCTTTTTCTTGGTTTCTTTCAGGCATATCATAGCTCCTACCTTGATGTAAGTTCACGGTCACTATATTCTCCATTCTTTCTGTCACGGACAGAATAACGTACTTGGATCCGGCTTTATTGACCATCGCTTTACGGCAGTAGTTTCGAATCTTTCACAAATCGCGGATCCTTTGAGATAAAGTAATTCTATAAACCCCCTACTGTATACACGCGTGAAATAGAATTGAACATAGGCGAAAAAAAAAACATAGATAAGGAAGTACAAGATAATTGTTCTACCCCATACATTTTTCACATACTGACAAGATAATTCATATTTAATTAAGTTTATAGTATAAAATTAGGGAAGACCCAATACCGACGCGTGAATGCATCAAGCTCGCTGAACCCGACTGACCTTACGAGTACACCAGAAAAACATATGTTAATTGAAGTCAATGCTGACACAGGTTAATATGTCCAGAATGACTACCAGTTTTGTGTGATATGTTAAATAAGAATGCACGTTCAAACACAGGTCTGGTGTTGAGTAGTGTTAAATTCGATACGGTTTTAATCCAAGCCAATTTAAGCGTCATAAAGCAAATTTTCTGGGTTTAAATAAACAGTATAATAATGATAATAATGAAGATGACAGGAGTAGGCCTACATTTATTGTTCTTGCAGAATTATAATATAAGGCACACGCCACACCCAATATTAGATAAAAGAAAGTTCCAAGTGCAAGCCTGAATTAGACTCCAGAATTAAGTGGAGACTAGCTTAACGCCTTAAACAAAACAACTACTATTGTATCTGACCTTGAAAATTAGTTGTAGTTCGAAAATATATTAATAAAACACGGCGCTCTACAATAAACTTCGTATCATTAAGCAACAAAATCCATTATATTATTTTTTTCAATTTTAAATACTTGCCTTCATTTATTATATTCACGTACAGTCAGAGATAAAAGTGTGTGCCGAATCGTAAAATTTCTTCTCCGATTAACTTTAGAATGGATAAACCGATTTAGGTACGATTGTCTGTAATTTAAGGAGACTGTGGGGTTTTCTGTAGGTTGAAGAAAAGTATACTCAAATCGATCTATCAATTCCAAAGTTATTCAGAGAAGAAATTTTACTACTGGATACAATACCTTTGGTGCTGACTGTACAACAACTCCTTTTTATTGTCTCAGATATATATGTGTTTTTTTTGTTTGTTTATTGTAGTTTTTGTTTCTTAAAATTCGAAGATAATTTGTAACATTGTTTGTTTATTGTAGTTTTTGTTTCTTAAAATTCGAAGATAATTTGTAACATTGTTTGTTTATTTTAGTTTTTGTTTCTTAAAATTCGAAGATAATTTGTAACACTGTTTGTGCTTGGGGCAGGCACTCACAGATGATGATAAACTAATTTTTGCAAAGGTTCAAAAAATTTAAGCTCGAGAAAGAAGGCTGAACCAGTACTCCCCGAACGGCTCCAGGGTTTATAGGGAGGCTGGCCGATACATTAGGTAGGATAGGAAGTGTGCAATAGGTAGGCGGGCCTTCTAGAGAAACAAGAAGAAGATAAAATCCACAAAGTGCCTAAGTTTAAGAGGTGACGCGCAGGGTGACGAAACGTCGCGTTTCAAAGATACATAATGGACGGCTGAAAAGGAAAAGAGTGTTCTAGTTTTCGATACCGGGAGGAGTCTTCATGAAATTCACCATCACTTCCCACAAGGCAGCAACAAGAAATGCGATGCACGCTGCTTCCCCACAAAACGGATATACTGAGAACATGCGTAAAAGAGCATGAACGAGTTTCGAATCTAGTTTCGGGAAGATGAATTTCATTAAATTCATCCCTAAGAGTTTTCTCTAATGACAAGGTTCTGCACTTTGAGGCTGAAAAAGAACACAATCCAAACTTCCTACCTGTAGTACGATTGAAGATCGCACTTGTAATGACGTGAGATCAAGAAAAAAAAATATTGACTTTGATTAGAAATGAAACAGATGTTTAGGAAAACAGTAATAAACTTTATCAAACTTAACGAAAACGAACAAGAAAATGAAATTATACAGAAGTGTGCCTGAAACCAAAAAGGACTGATTATTGGGCATAATTTACTCTTTTCTTTCTAATGTGACAGCTTCCAAAAATGAAAACCTGAACACATTTGTGATTGAATTGATTACACAAATTTCTCATCCCTCTCTTCTAGCCAAAAAAAAAAAAAAACTTTCTAACTACAATTGTAAGCAAATTTGATGTAAAAATTAATTTATTTTCTTATATTGCAGCATACCGAGAGCAACAACCAAAAGCAATTGCTATGTGCTCAGCATTGAACTTACAGTAACGGTACATCACAAAATATGTATTTAACACCTCTTTCCTCTCCTTGCTTTACCGAAAACATTACCAATAATAATAATGTGGCCGACGTGCCTCTTTTGTATTGAGCTGCAATGTTTCTATGTGATGTCTACAACCTAAACGTGCTTTCCAAGATATTACAAATGCATTGAACAACCAGTGGCTAGAAAGGGGAATGAAATATTTAACAGGCATGCCCTTATTTACTGCGACATTTAAGACATATTATTAATAACCTGGATGACAACTTTATTTCCCTGCTATTGCGATTAGATTAGTAATTACCGAAACCTATCTGCAACGTTGCGGTTTAACCGTTTACTTTCCTCCGAAATAAAAAGGGTAGTGACAAAGAAAATTTTCTTGGGATGCAGATCGAAATGATTTCAAGAGATCTCAATATCAAGCTTGCTCGTAGAGGCCGTAGAAGAGATGTGAGAGATGAAAGTCAGAATAGATAGCGGGGATTACTAAGCTTAATGAATGGCTACGTTGATTTTGCTTTGTATCCGCTAAACTTACCCGACTTGCAATAGGAAATAATCACAAACGTCCTCCGTTAATTATAATTATAAACGAGCACAATTTGCGGAATAATAACACGCTTACATATATGACACTAAATATACACAATTTTGCTACTTTACACATGACTAATAAACTTATCTACAAACACATAAAATAATGATTACTATAAACAAAGAATTCAAAATTATTTATGGAGTTTACTGGCCACTCAACACCAATAAAACGTTGACGTCAATATATATATATTAAAAAATGTATCGTAGTCGGATGAAAAAAAAAGCGTGCAGCTGCTATTAGACAGATTGCGAAAATTAATTCTCTGTGTCGTAACTCAAGCAGAAAAAAAGCTAAAATATTAAGTGTGCACATAGGAAAGTGGTCCTATCTTCGGACAGAGGTCCACGCTTGCTATAAAACTCGGAAAATGGACATGGGCCGAACTTCAAATTACAATAAATTGCTTTAACTTTGTGAGCTACCTATTTTGAGCGTAGCGTTTATCCACTCAAGACATGAATTACTAATAAGTTAATGAATCTAATCTGTATATGTATTACATTCAACCATGATATGCAATCATTGTGATGCGGGGAGCATCTGCATTAATAAATAAAACAATGAATGAATACTCTATCTTTACGTAAACAAAGTGATATTTTTCTCATATGAAATCCGTTTTTTAGTTTGCCCTTTTCAAATTCTATGGGCCAAAGTGACTCTTAACTTTTAGTGCATGTTGACAAGTAGGTGTGGTTTCTCAATGTATACATAGCGAGACAATTCATAGATAATTCAAAATGTACAGTTATAAAAGTGTGTTTATTACACTTTCTCATTCAGTCACTGCCATATTAGCATAGTTCCAAAAATAATTAAGTTTTGTAGAGGAATGGGTGGAAGGCGTCCGTGGCCTTAACTGAAGTTACTTCACCGGAAGTTTTAATTGTAATTACGGGGAAGGCAACAAACCTTCACAGCACTCTTGTGAGTTGGTGGTGATCCACCTTTTGATTGCATTCCAGAAACACGTTAGGACAAAACTAAAGGAAGAAAGAAAAACAAGACGCAGCTGCTCGATGTGCTCAACTATGAGCTGAATGTGGTGATGGTTACCGAGGAAATCTTGTCCTTCTCTCGTACTTCTACATACTGGCCTGGATGCTTTACTAGACCAGGGAACAATGAATGATTAGATCCTACCTGTTTTGATTCTGTAGTCACCAAAGATGCCTCGAAGCTCTGTTGTCCTGAATTCATACCTGGTGACGTCCCGAATGATACATGTCTTTCCTTTTGACATGAATTCCACTCAAATGACACCAGATTTCCAACACCGAACAAAATACCAACGTCGCAAAATGCACGGCACTCGTAATTAAAGGAGACAGTTACGAACCACTCTCGAAGTGATGTTTACAGAACGTAAGATTCGACTAAATCTTCGAAGTCCCGTTTCCCGTGTTGTGCCTTCCTGACCCATATTTTCCTCCTCTTGTAGATTCCAAAATTTCAAAATTGGCTGACAGAGATCGAAAGTTCAGGTAGATTGTTTTCCTCCAAAAAATCGTTTCTTCTATTCTTGAATAGGCGTGAAAAGTGTGCGTGACTTCAGCTCAGTTCGTAGGATCTTACCACATTCGAAGTCCAGACATAAGGTCGTCAGTGACAGGATTCACTGTGACAGGTCGGAGCGGTTATCCATTAACACGTTGATCTGGTGTTTCGGTGCCTATTCAATTTCTACAATGGATACCTTTGTTAGGTGACTAACGGCAAAGCTGCAAAGGTGCTTCCGAAATGGTTGGGTTTGATGCCGTATATCCTCTTTTGCGAAACAAGATTTCTTTTAACAAAAAAGAAAACGAATTAATGAAAATGAATTCAAGATGGATGGTTTAATAAACAAAAGAAAAGTATTTCCTACGTCCCTCTTGCATATTCAAAAAATGAAATTTTACGTAACGTTAATAACAACAAATAGAAATACGATTACGCACATACGGAGCAATAGCAGTCATGATGCTACAACTGTTACACATTTTATTAATAATTGTCAGTAGATACGTGATGATATGCCTGCATACTGAAAATAAGACAGCTGTAGATATTTAGAATCAAGCTCAATGTATCAAGTCAACTGTTGTAAATTAAGATATGCGTGAAGAAAATTGTTATGCGTATGAGCAAAAGCAAATTGTGTTTCATACAGAAAATTATATACAAACAGAAATTGAACAAAACTGCCAGCAAAATGAAACCGTGATGATAGAAGAAAGTAGGCAATTGCTACAATGCAAAATATATCGAATGTACAAGTTATAGGATCGACGATTATGAATATTAAACATGTTATCACTTCAACAATTACGTGTAATGACCAAACGACGAAGGAAGGAAATGGTCAAATGCAAGAAATAGTAAGACGACACACGAGAGGAACCCGAGGACGAAAACGTAAGTCGAAATGGAAAGAATCTCAGACGAATAATTCTGATCGTAATAATATGTTATTAGTACAAAACACAAATATACGAACGACTACCATACAAATGCACCAAAAAGTTGTGAAATCAAATGATCTAGTTAAAGGTGAAGAAGTTAATGAAGTCAACATATTACCTCTTTTGAAGAAATATCACGATCAGATGGACCATTTCGGCATAAAAAGAACGTTAAAAATTCTACAAAAATATATACATTGGAAGAACATGAAGAAAATAGTAAAAACTTACGTTAATGATTGTAAAGTTTGTGCTGAGACCAAGCCAGATCTACGAGGAGTTTATCGTACAGAGCTGCCAGTAAAATCTAACAAGCAATTCGATTTGATTTCAATATAAATAATTGGCAAATTGACTAGGTGTGAAGGATATTCTTATATTCTTTCAATTGTCGACGCTGCAAGCAAATTCATTATACTATATCGTATGCATCAAGCAACAACGGAAACAATAAAAAATACAAGAATACGTCAATCACTATGGCTTCAATGCACACAAAATCTGACAGATAAAGGGCCTGCATTCATTTCGAATAAATGGCAAGAATACCTACAAAACAATAATCTTGTAATACAGATACTAACTACAAGCTATCACCCCCAGTCCAACTCTATAGAACGATACAATCGTGAAGTAGGTCGTATTCTCAGAGTTATTGCAACAAGCAGCACACGATGTGGAGCAAATATTTACAAGTTATCTTTTTTTATGAACAATACAATATCAGAGTATCATCAAGCTACTCCACAGGAAATATTTGCAAATCCTCCCTGCTACGACTTCGTAAGTCGCGTGTTGTCTTCATTAGAAGATTTCGAAATAAACAATTCACTAATGCGATCCAAAGTTTTGAGCAGACAGATAAAAAAACTAAAGGTCAAGATGTCATAACCCCAACACAACAGTATATCGAAAGATTCACAAGTTAAGTTCGGTGACTAATCCAGAAATATCAAAATTATTTAACTTATACGAAGGTCCTTACATTTTTACTCACTTGTATTATAATGAAGCAGCTTCGATATCTCTGGAGAATCACACGGAACGCAAAGAAAATGTGAGTAATTTAAACGTATTTCCTTGTACAGAAGAGAAAAGAGAGGAATTAATGAAAAAAAATAAAGATGAACAGTTAAAGCGTTCAAATAAACAAAGTCCACAAACGATTAATGTAATTACTAAAAATGAAACAAATAAACAAAAGAAAGAATTATGACACAGATTATAGTAAAAATTTCCGGATTACAATTTACGGCGTTAATAGACACCGGAGCATCTTGCTCGTTAATAGATCATAGTGTTTACTTACAAATGAAACAAAAACACCCTACCATAAAATTAGATCAGATAAAAGAGTGATTTAACACAAATATAATATGCAGATGGAAAAGTAATCAAACCTAACCGGATATTATCAGCTAATATGTTGTTGAATATGAAATATTACATTAATATGGAATGGTTAGTAGTAAAAAAGTGTCCATATTCTCATGTTAGGAGAAAACTTTTTACAATGCTTTAAAGTTTTTTTTTTAATTTCAAAGATAAACAAATCTTGTTATCTAACGATGAAGTGAAGTTAACTTATTGTAAACAACATGATTATAAGAATTCGACTACAACATTACCTTATTATATACATATATCAGGATTGTACAATGCAAAACAATGAAAACGATTATGAATGAAGAAAAAATGTAATTTTCTTGGGATAAATAAACAAATAGATCAAATACAATCTTTACTACTTCCAATGATATTCATGATATTACAATTAACAATAACTATTGTAATGAGAAATTAAAAAGAGCTACAATGCATTGTAAACTGTTCAACAAATAGCAAATTTTAACAAATATGTATGTAAAGGGAATAATGAATTTAAACAAAAACAATTACTTAAAAGCACGAAATATATGCTTAAAAACCTTAAACATAATCACAAAATGTAACGTAAATATTGAACAAAATGAAAATAATTTAGTAATGTTATTTGATGAATTATTTTTGAAAACATTATATCCATGAATTGAAATAGACTGGAGAATTTATAATATGGTATAGTCACTCAATCTCATTGATGTCAATTTAGATTAAGTTACGTTGCATTTTATGGCATTTAATTATAATGAATTTTATACTTATTTCATTAATAATGATATTTAATTAATATGTCGCTAATTTCAAAGTTATTTCTTGTGTTGAACAACAAATAGCAATCCTATGTTGTATTTCGGGTTGCATATATGTTTTCGGTAGTTCGCAAGATTGTCAATAGATGTCACCACAACTATAAATCTGACTTTGTGCATGAATGAAGTATTTGGTAAATAGCTGCCTTGAATTTTATGATGTATTATCGCCACCAGAGTATATGTAATTAGTTATCATTGTTTTGTATAACAAGTTCTAAGTATAAACTGGTTATCATGAAGAGAGGTAGTTCTTCAAGTGACGGTAGCTCAGAAACGAGTCTGTTAGCGGCACTCACATGTATACAACTAATTTTGTATCTAGCAAACTATAAACCCGATTTTGATACTTGAAGTAGGATTTGAAAGCACTTTCTCATACTAAGACACAGAAAAAAAATGGGACGGTAGGACCTTCCTGCGACTCCGTAGGGCGGTTCGAGATAAAATAATCAAAATGTCAAATTTTTTATTGTAGCACTGACTCCAGACCATATAGGCAGCCGAAACTTGCGGAATCGTAATCTACGCTTCAATGGCTTTCAAACGGTGTATCACGTCAAAATCTGTGAAGGGCTTGAAAATTTATGACACTTTTAGCCGAATCACAGAATTTTCACAGATAATCGAAAGGTGTATCTGTCATTCTGTGTGTCTTTTTGCTTTAGCCCCAAACAGTTAGTACGAGGGGGTTTTAGGGGTCATTTGCCGGCCGCAACAAGTTGGTGTTATCGAAGCTACCATGGTCCAAAATCGATCTTTTGTATGAAGACTATCTTTAGTTCAAAATGGTTCGTGGTGTCTTCAAATCTTGCAACGCTAATTTAACTCATTTCACGAGGTCATAGGATGATGAAATTTTGCACAGCGACGTAAATCGGCTGACAACACAATATGTCATTGTTACTTTTGTATAATAATAATAAGAATAAATCACAGCCATATTCAATCCACTAGTGGATGAGACCTCTCCCCCAAAGGGAGGAGTTGGTATACTGCTCCCACGCTGACCAGACGGGAGCTCTCACTGTGATCGTCACTGTATTTTATTCACAGCAGCTCCCCAATTGTCCTCACTATGCTGGGTCAACACCGAAATTTTTGAGCCCCCACCGGGAATCGAACCCGGGACTGCTCACACTGAAGTCGAGCGCGCTACCGACTATGCTACGCAGTATATTTCTATATATTTATATACTTTAAAAGCACATTTTAATACGGACTTCTTTATCCTAAAATATTTTTTTTTTGCAATGCTCTTGGGTTTTACTGACAAGGGACACCCGCGAACTCGGACAGGAGAAACCAGATGAAAGTTTCTACAGGAACTAATTGCAGGTCGCTGAATTTAGTGGTGATAGTCGTTTCCATGCAAAATCATGCAGTCAAGCAGTAACGGCGCCAGCTCATGGATGATAGGCCAATGTGCTAGAGAAGAGCTGAGAAAAAACGGGAAAATTGAAATGCTGAATGTAGTAAATATGATTAACGATTGAGTCTACAATATGTAGAAGCACATGTGAATGCCGTATGTGTATCACAGTGTTGCCAACTCAGGGAAAAGAATGTGTGAAAATGGGAATTGAAGAAAGTGTCAAAAAGTTAATTTACACGATCGTTATTTAATTATCAAGCTGCACTCTGTGATCTACAATCAACTTTCCGCACCGATGTACAAGCCTATGTTGCAGTATGATTGTCAAAAGGCCGGGTACGACATCGGTTCAGACATATTGTCATTTGATAATGTCATTAGTGTCGCATTTGACATAGGATTGTTACCATGCAGAGGTGTTGCTGACTGTAAGTCCGTAGCGATGGTCACATATGTATACTGTACATTGTCTCCATGCTTTGACCACTTCCTTGCCAACCTACATCTGCACTTTGAGAATTAACTGGCTTGTGCACACTTTTCGGTCAGTGTAGTAGCCTAATGTATTTTCAAGTTCTTCCGCATTGTATCATTTTACTGGTATCACCGTCGCCTCCCCGGTTCCATGTTTCTTTTGGTCCTGATAATAATGATTTCTTGTCTCGGTACTGCTTTGTTACTCTTCATGTCCGTACATAACGATGGCACCTGTTACCAGACGCAGCGTATATAACATGGCAATGTGTAACACCACTCTTTCGTTCTGTGCCTACTGATTCACTCCCGCTTATCTTGTCTGATGGTAGGCCTTTGATTTTGCTTCTGACATACGTTTATTACCTCTTTTATCCTTTATGCAGTTAGCAACACTGTTTTATAACGACAAAAACTCATTCCCGACTACTGTATCGGGTTCTTGATGTATTCCACTACTTCGCATTCTTTTGACACTTTCTTCCAATCCATTTTCACACATTCTTTTCACTGAGTTTGCAACACTGTTATTCACATGTGCTTCTACATATTGTAGACTCAATCGTTAATCATATTTACTACATTCAGCATTTCAATTTTCCCGTTTCTTCTCAGCTCTTCTCTAGCACATTGGCCTATCATCCATGAGCTGGCGCCGTTACTGCTTGACTGCGTGATTTTGCATGGAAACGACTATCACCACTAGATTCAGCGACCTGCAATTAGTTCCTGTAGAAACTTTCATCTGGTTTCTCCTGTCCGAGTTCGCGGGTGTCCCTTGTGAGTGCAGAACACGTTAGGATTTGGGTCATAAAACACTGGCTTGAGGAAACGTATCCGAAAACCGAAATAACTCGAAAAAAATGAAAATAAAACCCTTTTTAAAGACATCTTTTCTTAAACAATTCGTACTCATTATCATCATCATATTCAGCCGTTTTCTATCCACTGCTGGATGAAGGCCTCCTCCTATTTTTCCCATATATCTCGGTCTGCTGCTATCCTAATCCATGTAGCTCCGAAAAAAAAACGCTTGAATTGATCTACCCATCTAGCATTTGGACGTCGTCTCGGTCGTATATTTTCTTTTTGAATCCAATGTAATACATTTGTCGTCCATCTTCCATCTGTTCGTCTAGCTATGTGACCGACCCATCTCCACTTCATCTTCTTCGCAGTCTTGATTATATCTTCTACCTTTGTTTGTACGCGAATCCATTCATTAGTCTTAATGTCCCTCTTGGTTATTAAGAACATGCATCTCTTCATTTCTGTTTGTGTGACTCTAAGCTTTGAGTCGTTTCCGCATTCAATGTCCAAGTTTCACAACCGTACATCATCACAGGTAAGACGCATTGATTATAAACTTTACGCTTCAGACATATTGGTAGTTTGCTTTTGAAAATAAAGTGTAGTCTTCTAAAGGAGCTCGAGGCCATTTTACATCTTCTATTTATTTCATCAGTCAACTTGGAATTCGATGTTTTGAGCTGACCTAGGTAAACATACTCATCAACTATACCTATTGCCTCTCCGCTAATCTTTATTTCCCTCTTTGCAGCATGTTGATTGTATATGACTTCTGTTTTACTTAAATTCATTTTAAGGCCTATTTTCGAACTCTCATTACGCAACTCTTCCATTCTGGTTTGTAGTTTTTCTGCACTTGAAGCAAACAGGACTATATCATCAGCGAATCGTAGGTGATGAAGATATCGCCATTGATTTTTATTCCGACTTCATCCCAGTTTAAATTTTAGAACATTTCCTCCAGGACCGCAGAAAACAGTTTTGGAGAAACTGAATTTCCTTGCCTTACAATTTTCCCAACTTTAAATTTTTTACTTTCTTGATATAGTTTAATGACAGATGTAGCAGTCCAGTAAATGTTTCGCAGTAACTGATGTATGCACATTCGATGCCTTGATGTTCAAGTGATTTTAAGTACTGCTGCCAAGGAGACCGAATCGAAAGCTTTTTCAAAATCTACGAATCCTAGACATCGTGGAAGTTCATATTCATTAGTCCTTTCCATAACTTCATTCAATGTTTTGTATGTGGTCCATTGTGCTAAATCCACGACGAAATCCGGTTTGTTCTCTTCCCTGGTTAAAATCTAAGTCCCGTTCAATACGATTTAAAATAACTTTGGTGAACATTTCGTATAGAACTGACAGTAAACTAATTGGTCTGTAGTTTTCGACGCGTTCTTTATCCCCCTTTCTTATACATCAAAACGATAACAGCATTATTCCAGCATGACGGTATTTCTCTCTTCCACAGGCACATCTTTTTCCAACTTGAGGGTATTTCTCTCTTCCTCACGCACATGGAGAATAATTTCGCATGGTCCCCTTTTCATCTTTTCACCTCTCCATTTAAACATCTCTGCTGTGAGTCCATCTTCTAGAGGCTTTCCGTTCAGAATCCCTCGAAGTACGTTATCCACTTCTTCCTTCATTACGTCTGAGACTTCTACATCATTACCTTCTGAATCTTCATTTCATAGCTCTTCGTCCGAGTAGTACAATTCTCTGTAGAAATTTTCAAATATTTTTATAATTTCTTCCCTATTTTGTGTTACGGTCCCGTTTGGTCTTTTAACTGCAATGATATGCTTTTTCCCTATCATGAGCTGCTGTTTGGTTTTCTTCAGGATCTTTTTTT